>JAJODA010000211.1:0-54402 GCA_021730345.1 Fusarium cicatricum | reverse complement strand
TACCTCTATTTTCTAGCTAAAAAACTCAAAAAATCGAGTCTAACAAATCTTATAGATACTCTTTAACATACTTTTTCTACGTAAAGAAAAATAAACTTATTACGCTAAAATTAGCTAGAGTTTTTTAAGATTTATATTTAAATAGTAATTAAATAGTATAATTAAGTTTTATTTTTAATTATAATAATTTAAAAGAATTAGTTACTTAGCTTATATAGTATAAACTATAATAATAGTATCTTTTTTAACTTTTTATAATTTATATCTAGCTTACTAATCTTATCTAGCTACCTTTTCTCCCTTTTTCACTACTACTTACTTAGAGTAATAAATTACTAATACTTAATAGATTACAGCTCTTAATTAACTTCTTAATATTGTCTCATTGTAATTTATTAACTCTTTATACTGCACTATGATTTTACAACGTGTAGCTCACAGTCCCTCTGTAGGAAGCGCTTGGCGGCTCCCTCTTCAGGTGAGCTTCCTTGATAAGTGAATTCCAAGATTCGTATTCTCATGCCCTTGTTTTAGCTTTCGAGGATGACGCAAGTGAGGAATCTGCACTTACTAGAGCATCAGTCTCAAACCATGCTCAGAGAGGTGTGCACAGTTCTCCCTTGTTCCGCAGACACAGGCTTGACTCTGAACTTGTAGGCCGGGATTCCGATACCTCGGGGAGTTCTCACAAAGACAGCAGGAGACACGAAAAACGCAGTTGAGCAGTTTGGTCAGTCTTACTCTGAAGGTGAACTGCACACGTTGACTCTTTCTCAGGCGGACATGCAACCATAAAGCCACAGGTCCTGGGGACTCGTCAACGTCACGTTGTCAACGAAACCCCAGACGGGGCACTGGCAGCGAAGCTTCTCGGCAGTCAGGCGGGATCTCCTTTTTCAGACGGGACTGCTCCGCCTGCGAGACGCCTTTATGTCGAAGAGTTGATACAGTTTGACACAGGGTGGCACATCTCCATGGCTGTCGATCGCGAGAGTTACTGTCCAGTCGTCAGAGTCCAGGAGCTCAAAGTCACCAGTGAACATTCTGGTGATGATGCAAAGCAGAACCAAGACTACTCTTTCAGCTTCAGTTTAACTGACGGCATCTCCCAGAGCGCAATTACCGACATTTCTGACAAGCTCAACATGTCTCAAGAAGTTTCATCCCGCTTTGCCTGCATACTTCGAGGATTGTTCATGATTTTCTCGGAAAAAGAAGCAATCAACCTGGAGATCAACCTCCTCAGCACTCTGGATGGGCAGCTTGTTTGTGCAGACTCTGGCTTTTTCTTTGATGACGCTGCTCACAAGCGCCAGCCTGACTTGTTTGCACTTAGACAGTCGGATCAAGAGGTCAAGGAAGAGGTTGAAGCGGAGAAACATGGATTGGTCTACGTGAGAATGGACGGCAACATTGGAAACTTGGTCAACGGCGCAGGCTTGGCCATGGCCACTAACGATGCCATCAGTCTGCATGGCGGTACCAGTGCCAACTTCCTGGATGCCGGTGGCCAAGCTACAAAGCAGACCATGCTTCAGGCATTTGGGATCATCATGAGAGATGAACGAGTCAAAGCAATCTTGGTCAACATCTACGGCGGTGAGCCTGAACTGTCAGATTGAGCAAGCATAAGCTGAGAATAAGCAGGCATTACCAAGTGCGATATGATTGCCGAGTCCATCATTGCCGCAGCCAGTGAGCTGGGCCCATTGCGCGTTCCGATGGTTGTTCGACTACAGGGAACCAACTCTGAAGCGGGCTTGAATCTTGTAAGTCGCCCGAAAGCTTTCGAATTCAATACTAAAGACGGCCTAGCTCGAGAAATCCGATCTTGGGATATACGTGGAGGCAGACTTTGGTGAAGCTGCCAGAAGGGTAGTGGAATTAGCCAACGGGGAAGTGTCTTTACTCAAATACTAAGCTCCAAAGGTTCCTCTCGGGGGCCGCTCTCTCTTTAAAGATTTAGTTAGTAGCCGTATTTCTGTCACTCTCTAATTACTTGGACGACTGTAACATGACCAGAGCTGCAAGTGTTTCATGCTTCTCGCACGATTTTGTATCATCTCAGTGACATATCTCCGTTTGTTCGATGTCGAGAGGATAAAGACGTGTATAAGATGGTTTGGCACGAGATATTGGCTAAGTATGATCTTGTGAAGCAAGGTATTGACGAGTGTCTGAGGTCTTTAGACGAAGATTGCATATGCCTTTAGACCAGGATTTAGTAACTTAGGGGCCATGAAGTTGTCTTGAGTAGATATCACCAAGCAGCCTGCAGGCTTGGATTTAAAGTACAACTCATAATGACCAAGAATCTCTGCATCAGATTACGGTATTATTCTAGCGTACCGGTATTAGACTTTTTGCTATTAACCAGCCCGAGACTGTTCATAAACTAGCACTACATCGAAAATGGGACCCATACAGAAAACACCATCAAGTGACGTACTTGTAACAACACCATAAGCTAATCTGTCTCCCATGGATTTTCCAACAATTCGCTGTGGGATTGCGTTCCGTTTGTGTCGAAAGTAGCCGTAGCTACGCATTCTTGCGCCGAGAAAAAGGGCGGTGTATTCCACTCATGCCCTTGATCCTGGGGAGCAGTCCTCTGGTCGCCTTGCAAATCATCCAGAAGGGCCTCTTCAGGCATCCCAGCTTGGCTGTCAAGGGGCCCTATGTCTTCAGATCCTAGGTTCTCGGATCCCATGGAGGTGTCATCGCTGTCGAGAGAAACAACCCTACTAACATGGCCATATGGTTCCCACAAGTTTCTCTTCTGCCAACCTGGAGAGCTACTAACATGGCCATATGGTCCATACAAGTTTCTCTTCTGCCAACCTGGAGAGCAAGGGCAGCCTATCCAGTTCGAGCAGCGATCACAAGTCCCGCAATTCTTTCCAGAATAATCATGCCTCTCCCAGTCGAGACACCAACTGCAACGATCGCAGTCATCGCGATCATCGGAAACGACTTCGCCCGCATCCACGTCTGTGGCCGACCAGTCCTTCTCATCCTTGTAATCTCCTGATTCTGGCCAGTCCCTATCATCCCAGTAAGGGCATTGATCTTCCCTCCCTTTCCAGAGCCGTTCAAAATTTTCACGGGTATAATATCCCGTGTACCAAGCCTTGCGAGGCCGACCCTTTCTGAACTCGAGGATATCATACCCACATTCAACAAGAATAGCATCCCAAATATCTTCATAAAAGGATCTAGAGTCGTATAGGCATTCCAAGCATTGCCGCAAGCATTGCCACTGGTTTCCGTAATACGCCATACCAGACACCGATATCCCCGAAGAGTCAGTTGCATGGACGTCAGCCCCCTGTTGGACCAGGTATACCAGAACATCCTTCCAATCTTCGTCCCCTGGAAAGTATTCCGTGCCCCAATCAAAAAATTGATGTAAACATCCCTGGCCATGTTCATCCTTGTCGGCCACACTAAAGCCCAAGTCTAGAAGCGATGCCAGTCTCGAGATTTGTGACTGGGGACAAAAACGCTCAAGACCATCCACGCGACAGATTCTACCAGCACGGAGAAATAGACTTTTATCGGAGAGGATATCGGAAGTCGCGTAACGAGCGAACGGGCTAATAGTAAACACTAGTTTGTGCAGGTCGGCGCCCTTGTTGATGTCAGATACTGGAACATACGCAATATTCTACTGACCGAGATGTGTTTACATATGTATTATTTATTTCGGAGATTGTAAAAATGACCGTGGAATCATGCAACAGCTCATAGGTTGGGTCTGCCCCGGCGGCCAGGAGGAGCTGGAATGTATCTTGTTGCTTCTTCTCTTCGGCTTGTACGAGAGGGGTTCTATGATCAATCTTTCTTAGTTCAGTTTCAAAATAGATTAGCTTCCAAGAACATACATTTCGTGGTGCCCCCACGATGAAGCTGATGGCTTTGCGACCTCGTTCACGTCTAGCCCCTCTTGGATAAGAAACTTGCACATTGAAGTGCACATTGAAGTGTGAGCGTTGTCTATCGAGTACTTCAAAATCGTTTGATTAGGTGTCAGCCAGAAATTCCTCAATTCTCCATTTTCCGGAATTGAAACATCGGGTACGCACATGCAGTAATGACCAGCCGTTTATATCATGATCATGTAGACTCGCTTTGCCCTCGGCGATCAGGGCTTTGAGTTGCTGAACGTCACCACTCGCAGCAAGTTGAAACACCAAAGAGTCTTTGGGTAAAATATTGCTGACGATTAACCGAGGCAGCATGCTCGTGAAGCTGTCAAAGATCAGCTGTCCTTGATTCACGGAAATAGTAACCATAGAGTTTGTGCTCTTGGGCTTGAAAACAAGCTTGGCAACAAACTCCCTTGCGTGGCTGCCACTGCCGTCCGTATCATTCTCGGGACGAGACGGACACTTGCGTCGTCGCTTGGTGGTCGTCACTGTTATAACGCCATCGCCAATATCGATCATTCTCCGTTTCCGTTCTTGGTGTATGACTGTTCCTTCGGGCATGGCTGCCAGAAATCTGAGTGGGCCTGCTGAGTGTTAATGGAGATGTCTTGATAGTGGGAAACATGACTTACCGGTTTTGTTGACTTTCATTGATGGAGCCGAGAAAAGCAGGTTGCTGACTAGCCTGAGTTCTTTAGACACGTTGTCTTGCGCAAGCTGCCCAGTCTGTGATGTGTTGGAAGGTGTTGTGACAGCTACTTCTCTTTGAGCGGTTTGGAGGAGTCGCTCAAGATCGTCGATGAGCTCCTCAGCATCGTCCGAGTCTACGACGCTTGTCTTTGTCTCAACCAGCTTCCTCAGCCGAGAAATGCTGTCATCAAGGCCTGAGACAGAAGGTGGCTCCATTGAAACGTCTTCAGATGATGCAGTAGATAGCGTTGGGAGTTCCGTGGTAGAAGCATTCGAGGAAGTGGGCGCCTGAAGTGCGGCAACATCATGCTTCAGCTGTTGCAGGATTGTGAGGATCTCGGTTCCCTGTGTTGCAGACGACGACATCTGTTGGGTCTGCACAATAGACGCAATACTCAAGCGGATCGTGAGCATCTGGACATGATCACGGATGACATGACGCATCTGCTCCAGTTCCTTCTCTGTGAAACAGGACTTGAGCTTTCGCCAGAGCCGACCACTTCGACCATCAGCTTCAGAGATACTGAGACGCTGCAGCCTCAACTTGAAGTTGGTCATGTCCTCAAAGCATCTTCGGACCAAACCCTCCAGTGCGGCGGCGTCGGTGGCATTTATTGAGATTTGCGATAGCCGTCCGAGGATGCTTTGAAGTTGGGCAACCTCATCGCCGAGGTGGCGAATGACTTGGGGGCCATCTTTGATTGCCGAGAGTACGTCGTGGATCGTCTTGGTGACTGAGAACGCGAGCCCTAGAAAGGTGACCACGCTGGCGCCCGCGCTCAATGGATCCATGTCGATGGTGACGAGATGCCTAAAGCAGCGGCTCACTATGCTAGACTGGTCTTTTGGCGGAATGACTCGGTCGCATGTGGAACGAAGCGGGAGGAGACACGATACGAGGAAACGGTCAAGTGTGTCAAGTTTACAAAGTTGGACTTTGAGGGATTTCGAGGCTGGGCTCTGTTGAGTATTTGTTGGGCTGCCACAGCCTCATTTACGAAAGTGCACTCCTCACAGCCCCAAACACGTATTCAGCCCTGCAGGCAACCTTGCAAGGTCTCTACGAGGTGCGGTAGCCACATCCACCTACGTCAACGCAGTCAGTGGTACGGTTTGTACAGGATGGATAGAAAGCATCGACATTTTGTGAACTTACTCTTAGCCAGTCCTGTCGCGTCGACATTTTTGGCATTTCCAATTACATCCTGATCCAAGAGGCATTGCCCTTGAGACTTTACACAGCTTGAGGCTGTGCATCTGCACATGAGTCAAGATCCAACCCTTCTGTCTTACCGCATAAGCATTGAGGCAGTACTTTCAGCCACGAGAAAAGGTGTCCATACATATTCAACCTTGGCACATCCACATCAACCCTGTCAAGAAAGCCCAAGACCACTCGTACTTGGTGTGTGGTATCCAGCTCTGATTAGCTTTGACTCACTGACGCCTTTCTATCTCCCAAACAGCCTATTCAGAAATATAACCCCAGTTCATATTCACCGCCTTCAGAACCTCGTTCTTCAAGCAGTAGAATCAATAAACGGATCCGCCCGGAATATATCGCCTTACTTGACCCGTGCTAGTTGTCTTGACTGATGTTTACTCTCAAATACAATTAGGAACGCACCGGCGTTAAATACCAATACAACACAATACTCTCAGATACAACTTTACAAACTACTAACTAGCCCAAGTTGATTTGAGCCCCATCAAAGGATGAAACAATACGATACTTAACAGCCAAGCTATGATACAACTGAGGCTCCTCGTTGCATTCTACAATGACGATTGTTTCATGATGCTAGTGGATCAGCTCTGGATGGGAACCCGCAGTGTCCTCTTCCAGTCTACTAGGTATCAATAGTTGAACACGCCTCACGAACTCAACCTTTTTGTCATCAATCCATTTGGTATGGGTATCGCTCTACCTCTTTTTGTGTGTCCTCTTTGTGGTTTGACTAGTCTGGCGTGTTCCTCGCTCTCTCAACCCGCGTTCTCATCTCTAATAGATTGTGAATCCCCCCCTCCAACAAGCCGCAGAATCGGAAGCGTCAACTGTTCCATATGCCTTGCCAAATGAGTAGTCAGCTTTTTCCATGTGGGAAATACTACCCCACAGAACCTGCAAGGCTCATCCTGCGGCCTCGTTGTCACCTCATGACACTCGTCAACCTTTTGCCAAGCCGTATCATGCCTTGACTTGATTGCACGTTTGGTTTTGAGCTTTGGTTCTGCAAAGTTGTGTCCTCGAATGAGATGGTTCAAAAAGGCGTCTCGACGATAGTAAATATGAGCACATCCCTCGATGTTGCATCTCCAGAACTCGAGGTGGCGGTGTATTTCATTTTCGTGTCGAACCCAGTCGGCTTTTCTCTTAAAAGTCCTTGGGTCCCGACAATTTTCCCATGTACAACAAAAAGGCTGAACGTCATCATGTACATACCTAGTCCAATCTGATGGCTTCAGAAACCTTTTCCACTGATAGCAGATTGGACATTCGAATTCGTCTGGGAGACTAGAGGCAGGAGGCATGGGAATCCACGAAGGAAAGGACCCAGGATATACGGCTCCTTCGATATCAACATTAAAGCCATCGCCAGGGTCAACTGGGTCCGCAGCGAGGCCATACGTATGCTGAGAAGATGGATCAGGAGGTTTCTCTTTTTGAAATGTCTTGTGATTGAGTAGTCGATTGTACCGTAGCACTTGATGGTGTGCAATCCGATCCACAAGGTAGGTATTTTCTGTGGCTAACTCAGGGTTCAGGCCTACTATATGGGCCTTGAAACCAGATAGGGTCCGAGGTATGTCATCGATCGGATTACTGTGAAATTTCTCGCCTGAAAAGGGCTCAGAGTCTTCAGAGTCTTCAAAGACTGGTGACAGATTTGGAGATGAAGGTGCTCCACGATCCTCCAGTAACAGATCGTCAAGATATCTGTTGAGCATCGACTCGTCTTCACCAGACTGAAACGCTGCAAGACTGGCTAGCTTGATTGAGGGTCCCTCATCTTGTGGTAAAGCCCGCGCCTCCTTGCACTGATGCCAAATATTGACGCTGGGAATGGACGCCTCCGAAAGCTCGACCTTGAACGGCGCAAAGACAATCTCCGGCTCCTTATCTGCCGCCTGGTCGCTGGACGTCTTCTCAGATGTGTTGCCCTGTGACGTTGATTTTGGGAAGTTGACCGAATCGTCATCATGTGAGGGTATCGAGACTGTGTCGGTATTAACCGTATCGCTCCCTATTTCCAACTCTTGTTCCTCGGAAGCATTATACTGCCGTGCAAGTGCAATGCGGATTGTAAAAAACATCAAGCTTTGCAAGTGGGATGCGACGTGTTACGCTACAGTTTTGGGGATTGTATCTGAAGAAGCCGTGGTCTGATCCTGTGTTTGACTTTGATCTGAAACGACGGCTTGGTTCTCCAACTTGACTTTCTTACTACTGGTGTCTTTTGGAGTGTCATTACGCCGCTTGAGTGGGATAGTGTGCTGGGTGTCGTTACCCTCGATTTGGAATCCGCACAAGAGACATTCGTCAAACGGCCTAGATCTAAACACTCTGCTTCGGCGGGCAATTACCTCCAGTTGATCTTGGCTGAACATATCGTTGTGTGTTGCTCTCATGTGTCCCAGAAGTTCTTCAGCATCTCCGAACGCGTTCTCGGTTTCGGAGCAGACGGAGCAGATCCAGGTAGGCAGTTGATGAATGCTTCGATGCCAAGACGGGTCATGCTGGTGCATATGACTGTACCATCCTTCGAAAGTTGCAAAACCAGGAAAGTCTTGGGTGCAATCTTCCTTGAGGCACACATACGGCTTGAGATCGCGGTCAACGTGTTGACTGATACGGTATGTCAGCCAGCTCACTAAGCAGTATCCGCATCTTACATCCAGTTATTGGGTTCAAAGTCTCGCGGTTCAAGTAGCTGCGGACACCAATTACATGGAACCAAGGCGTTGCCCTTCCTCTCCGGTACTTTGGGGTAGCTTCCTTGGTTAATAAGTACAGAAGATGTCCTGTAGGTTCTCGGCCCGGGCTTGTCTTGATGAAGCATGTTCTTGCGGAGAGTAAGGGTATCGACGGAAGAGAGGGGCGGAGCTGAGTGATCAGACAGCCTAGTTGCATGCCGAAATGAAGCTCCCGGGGCGAAGAGTGAGGCACTCTCTTGACATTCGGTGGTTACTACTGGTGCGGCCACTTCTGATTGAAGACTTTCGTCAATAGTTGGCAATCGATGTTGCGTCTGCTCACGCCGCGCTGATAGCGTGTCTTGACGAGATTTTAAATATTTCATCTTGGCATATCTTGCAGTCATAGAGCTGCTGAGGAGAGCTCTCAAAGTCAGATGGGCTTTGGGGTAGAGAATCTCAATGGCTGACGAGAACAGATCATCAATAGGCCCAAGGTCCATTCTTGACTCAAATGCTTTCGCTCTGTGATCAACACTTGATCGAGCTGACTGTCTGATTAGTACTCCAACACGGTTGAGCCGATCGAGCGTTTCTTCAACCTCAGTCAAAGCCACCACATGAAACCGCGCATTACGCTGCGATGATGCCTGGTCATCAATATCGTGGCCATCTTCTCCTTGTTTTACTATAGCCGCGTTACGTAAATACTCAGATTGCTGCCCGAACCTTTGTAGGTGACAAACTTAGCGTCAAAGACCTTCCCAAAGAGTCCAAAAGACGGACAACGATGTCTTGAATGTCAGATAAGCGTCGAAGCCGATGGTCGAGGCACTGGCTCGGTCGAGCAAAGACTCCCAGGTAAGCTGTCCATGTGGCAAAGCGTTGTTGGTAATCCGCAAGCAGACTCGTAATTGCGATCGCGGGCTCCGAGGTAGTTAAGACCGAGAACAGCTCCTCACACTCGCAAGCAAGGCTGTAAATTTGGCCTTTGTCATCCGCGCCAGTGGGTTCTGCCATGATGTGACCGCAACCCGTTCATCCACGATGATGTTGACGAAGCATTCGACTCTAGAGCCATCCCGGGTTCAGCTGGGCATGGCATCCGGAAAATCAAAGTGCCGCGAGCGGGGATATGCAGGCGTTTTGTCAGCTCAGAGCCTCAGCCTGGTCGAGTTTTGCCAACACACTTCGACTTCTTTCTGTGTCTGGTATATCTGTGTAAACTGGCTGACCTCGCTCACCAGTATCTGTGCTCAACTGGAATGCCACCTACGAGAATCCCCTGACTTTCAGATGGCGTGGTTGTCTGAGTGCCATGAGTGGCGTCTGCTCCAGCGACTGGCGACGCTTTTAGCATCGAGGAAGGCCAATTACCAACCGTCATCACGAGACTGGAAAACTCCCGGTGGCAGTGGAGACTATCGCCGTCGAAGCTTGGAAGCCGAGCTGCGTCAAATCTTGATCCTGAGGGAGTCTGATATTCCTCTGGCAGATGGCGATCTCCAGCAATGTCGAACAAAGCTGAAAGAGCTCTGTAATCTTCTCGAAAGTCGGGTCAATCCGCAACTCACAATGACATCGGGGGGTGTCTCAAAGTATCCCCGTCTAACTGGACTTGGTGATTTCTTGGAGCGTCTAGACAGCCAAGACTCGCACTCAATATTCGACTTGGCCAGCGGTCCAAATCAGCTTATGTTTAACTTCCGGCAAGAAAGCATGGATAAAAGTCTGCAAACCGTTACCGATTGTAATAAACTTGTCGAAAGGGTGTGCCACCAACGCCTCAAGTTCATAACTACGTCTAGCCATGAGCCAAAGAAACATACCTGGAGGGATCCAAAGCTTCGAGACCAAGCTTCAGCAATACTTCGTTTACTTTTCGAGCGCTTTACCTGCGAAACAAGCCACGAAATCCTCATGAAAGTCTCAACGAATCCCGCCGAAGAGCAGGATCTTCAAGGCCTGCAGCTCCTCCTCTCATCATGCACTGATACAGAGAACTGGCAGGAGATTCTTTGCCCTCTGGACGAGTTAGTCTTGCTTCGTAATCTCACTTGGGGTCAAACATACTAACAATGTCCAGGCAAAATGAATACGTAAAGGAATTCTGCGACCTCTGCGTCGAATTGGAACAATCTTCAGACCAAGGCCAGGAACTTCACCTCTTTGCACAGAGACACCTTCTGTTTGGTGCCTGGGCATTCCGATCGTTTGGCAAACCTTATGTACAGACTCACGAACAGCAGTCTCTTGACGACATGATAGCCTGTGGCCTATTCAAGCCTTTGACCTCGAGTTCTTTCTTCTCTCAACCCAACAGGTCTCGCTACAGCCTAAGGGATAAGCGGGCCTTAGCTGTGAAACTCGGATATTGCCTGCTGGATTTCTTTGATTCCAAGTTGGATTCCAAGAATGTTCATTTCCTTGGCCCTCATGGCAATCGAATTGGCGGCGAACGCCTCTATCTTTCTTTCTCCTCCAAATTACCAAGCTTACCAGAGTATCGCATCTTCAAGATGGGGCATCCGGTCTTGCTCTCGTTTGCAAAGATCTTGTTGGAGCTGGATGATGGCGAGCGTCTGCCAATCGCCATCAGCCCCCGATATGGAGATGAGAACAAGCAGATATGGGCCAAGTTCTTCGAATACGTTCAACTCAAGGAGCCGGAGCGGAATGACTCTTATCTAGAGGCATTACTCGGATGTCTTAATGTTCACAGCCAGCTGCTACGAGTCGACGCCAGCAGTCTTGGTGCTGACATGGAGATACGTCAAGAGCTTTATCGACATATTGTCCAAAAGCTCGAGCTTGCGCTGCAAGAGTGTTCTGTGCGCCCCAGAATAAAACGAGAACGCTCACAGTCTCCTCCTTTAAGCGAATGGAGGAATCGCGAGCGTCCTGTTGTACGATCAAGCAGCTCATTCGAGAGGCCAATCGCTTTGCCCAGCAGACCAACGATAGAAGCGCCCCGAAAACGGACTCGTACCAGCTTTATGCGAGAAGATACGACTTCTTCAGTAGAGGCCGGCTGGCTGGCTCCCAATGGACGATGGGGGCTTCATCAAACCATGCAGACACGGAATTTCGAGGATCCTCACACACTAGGCCCCCGATACTCTTTTGAATCAGACGTAACGTCTGTGGCTATGCAAGATACTCCACCACCCAATCACGATAGTTTTGAGGTTGCGATCGTGTGCGCCCTTCCATTAGAGTACAATGCTGTCTCCCTCACCTTCGATCACTTTTGGGACGAGCGCGGCGATCGATATGGCAGAGCTAGGGGAGACAACAACGTGTATAGAACTGGGCGTATAGGCAATATTGATGTTGTTCTACTCCTCCTTTCAGGGATGGGAAAAGGCAGCGCAGCCAGTGCTGCCGCGGGCCTCAGATCAAGCTATCCAGCGTTGAGGCTAGTCTTACTCTCCGGGGTATGCGGCGGTGTCCCAAAAATAAAGACAAAGCGTAAGACGTTGGAGGAGATTCTGCTTGGGGATGTCATTATCAGCAGAACGATTGTTCAGTACGATCTTGGAAGACGTTATCCGGACTGCTTTGCAGCAAAGGACGATATTGAAACTGCCTTGGGTCGGCCTACGAAGCAGATTCGTAACTTACTTGCTCCGCTAGAAGCAGACTATGTCCTTCAGGAGCTTGAACGGCGATCTACCCACTTCCTTGAGCAGATACAGTCACGGGCACAAAATTATCGATACCCAGGAGCAGCTACCGATCGGCTCTTTCAGGCAAGCTACCGTCACAAACACCACCACGGGGCGCAGTGTATATCTTGTGACAACTGTCAACAAAGCACGGCCATGGTCTGTGAAATCTCTCGCAATCTTTCGTGCAACGAACTCGGCTGTGAAGAGAAGTATACCGTAAGAAGAGAGAGGTTAGAGCGCAGCCGACAGCTGGAGAGGATAGGGCGGGATAAAGAAGCACAAGCCCGATCTATATTCCTTGGTTGCTTTGGGTCTGGAGATACGGTGGTCAAGTCTGGCGAAGACCGGGATAGAATTGCTGAGCAATATGGTGTCATCGCATTGGAAATGGAGGGTGCGGGTATATGGGATGATTTGCCCTGCATTTTGGTCAAGGGTGTGTGTGACTATGCGGATAGTCATAAGAACAAGGAGTGGCAGGATTTTGCTGCAGCTACATCTGCGTCTGTTGTCAAGGCGTTGCTGGAGCGTTATACCAAAACAGATAGTCTACCTTAGTCTAATAGACCTATCAGTAGGGTTATGCATTCACTTACTACCTTGAGTCGATCTCGTTGATATTGGTATACAGTTGAGCTTTTTGAGCACGGACTACTGCAACCTGATGGGTCTGATTGCTCCCAATGGTTGTTAATGCCTCAGACATCAACTTACGGCCAAACTCGACAACCTGATTTAGAAAGCTTCCCTCTCTCAACGCCTCATATCACCAACATGTCCAAATCTTCTCGCCAAGGACTCCTCTGGGAGGATTCCGGTCTTGACCTCGAACCGAGCTGGAGGACTGAGCCAAGCTTGGAAGCGGTCAGGACAGTGTGCCAGAAGACCCTGCAGCTTCATGCTTCAGGTGACTGCGCAGTGTCGTTTCTGACCGAAGGTGCTTTCAACAGGCTATACCTTGTCGAAGTTGACCGTCATCAGAGGTTCGTGATGCGAGTCTCGCTCCCTGTTGACCCCCAACACAAGACAGCTGGTGAAGTCGCTACTCTCGGTTGGCTCAAGCGCAACTCAAACATTCCAGTATCCAAAGTCATAGCCTCTGATGACTCGAGGGACAATGAGATAGAATTTGAATGTATTCTCATGGAGCTGATGCCTGGCACTTCAGCCTATTCCCAATGGCGGAAGCTGTCGATGGGGGCAAAGAAGGACCTGGTCGAGAAGATTGCCGAACAACACGCCGAGCTCTCGAAGACATCAACCTTCCGCGCCATTGGTACTTTGAAAGACGACAACGTCGCTACTGAGCCTCACACAATCCCTGATCGGCTTGTTTCTCGAATGTTCTTCTGGGGCCCACACTTTGACTACGACATTCGACGAGGACCATTTCGTTCTAGCCACGACTGGCTTGAGTCCTTCATTTCCATCATCAACCAAGATCAAATACAGGCTATAGACGAAGCAGAAGACGCAGAGGACAAGGAGGATGCCGAGTACAACCTACAGGTTTGCCAAAAGCTCGCAGGTCTCCTACCCAAGATCTTTCCCATCATCCAGAACCCACCAGAGCGAACACTGCTGTGGCATGACGATCTGTCGCTGCAAAACATCATGATTGACGAAAAAGGCTCCATCACGGCCGTCATAGACTGGGAGTGCGTCTCGGCGATGCCTCTTTGGATCGCTACGCAGATGCCCAAGTTCCTCCGCGGCGCGACTCGGGAACAAGAGCCACAGCGTGATCAATACGCGGATGAGGGACCAGAGGACGTGGAGATGCGACAAGACGACCTTGACTATGAAGGGAAATGTGATCTCTACTGGATTCATCTGATGGAATATGAGCAGACACAGTTGAGAAAGGTCTATTCTGATCACATGTCTCGAATCTGGATTGGATGGGATGAGTTGGTCGCCGATAGCGCGTTAAAGACTGACTTCTTTGGTGCTGTCGTCCGTTGCGCTGACGGGTACAACTTGAAGCGGATTGAGGCATGGGCTGATGCTATTGCGGCTGGGAACTTTCCCAGGCTAGAGGAGATATTGCAACCAGGGCAGGCCTAGCAGTTTCACAACATGGTCAAACTTTCTCTCTATTGAGTGCTGTACCAAGATATAGTCAAACCTTAGTCTGACAGACCTATCAGTAGGGTCATATATCTATGGACTATCCTGAATTGATACATGTATTGATACCAGTAAGCTTTTCTGAATATGGCCTACTCGATGCAACTTGGTACTCATTAGTTATCTACAACTGTCATCGTTGTACTGTCCATATGTGTTAGTTAAACTAAACTGTCATATCTTTTTCTATCATGCCAGGAGGAAGCGAGGTTCGGGTAAGATCCGAGGCTGCGGGGTAGTTCGGAGCAGATTCCGTTTATCTATCACCATCACCTGATGAGTGTCTTATCTTTAGACTTGATAAACTCACCTCCAAGGCTCCAACCGGTTGAATAGCCAAATAAGTCGCCTGAAAACTCACAACAATGACACTCCCAAAGATTGGATGGATAGGTCAGTGCCGTTTCTTCTTCTACTCCAGGCGTATGATCAGTGCTGACTGAGTTGGTTTAGGCCTCGGGTCAATGGGCTTACCTATGGCCACGAACCTTCAAAAGCATCTTACTTCCCTCGGTGCACCCAGTCTACTCTACTTCAACCGGACAATCTCTCGAGGAGACTCGCTCAAAGGACTTGGCGGCGAGCCCTCACCCACGGCCCGAGAGCTGGTCGCAAAATCGGACATTGTGTTTATGTCTCTTAGTGATGACTCTGCGCTTGAATCAACATTGGATGCTATCATCGATTCAAACTCACCTGGGCTCACTGGCAAAGTCATTGCGGACACCTCAACAGTTCATCCCGACTCATCAGCCAAAGCCCAGGCACGGCTAGCTGAGCAGGGAGCCAAGTTTATCGCCTCTCCCGTCTTTGGCGCTAGTCCAGTTGCTGCCCAGGGGAGGCTGCTGTGGATTGTTGCAGGTCCAGAAGATGCAGTACAGTCTATTAGCCCTTATATAGTCGGTGTTATGGGTAGGGGCGTGATTCCGGTCGGTGAGGACGTGCGGCAGTCAAGTATGATGAAAACGGCAGGGTGAGACACTCCCAATTTTATATGACCACAGCTGACCTTTTATAGTAACTTTATCACTGCCGGTATGATGGAACTCGTTGCCGAGGCACACGTCCTGGCAGAAAAGTCAGGCCTCGGTAGCAAGAACCTGGAGGCCCTGATCGAGCAGCAATACGGCCCTCTCGCCTTATCCATGTCCCAGCGGCTGACTACGGGAGCATACATGCCAGCGAGGGGTGACAGGCCGTGGTCTGATCTCAACCTGGCCTTGAAGGATGTTGGACATGGAATTACTTGCGCAGAACAGGCTGGGACGAGACTAGAGGTTGCCGAAGTGGCCTTGAAACATCTTAAGGAAGCAAGCAACTTTTCAAAGAAAGAGGAAAGACCGCTTGATTCCTCGTCCATGTATGGAATTATTAGAAAAGAGGCTGGTCTGCCGTTTGAAACAGAACTCGTCAGGGAGCGAGACGAGAAAAAGGAGTCAAAGGATGGCTGATCCATCACTTTGCCGGCTTTATTTAGAATACCATTCATCAAGACAAGACTCTGTTCCCAGCCTCATTAATAGATAAAGTGATTCAGCTTATTCCACCACAATTTCCACCGACTCATGACCAGCTAAGTAGGTCCCACCATTAGTAGATAGACGGGGTTGCCCGTCATCCAAGGGTATCTCGATCGAATTATCACTAAAGCGCAGCCTTGCCTCGAGACTCAAATGGCATGAGCAATACCAAGAGTCCGGCTGCGATGAACAAAGCGCCGCTAGTATAAACAGGGGCAGATGTCTTTAGGTTTGCAAAGATTGCAATGATAGGCTGTGGACGTTAGCGTGTGAGCAAGGTGACTGCATAGAGAACTCACAGCCATGATGCCAAATATCCTGTTGCAGGTCGCACACAGGGCGTTTCCTGTTCCGCGTTGAGGCGTGGGAAACAGCTCAGGCGTGAATCCGTAGAGAACAGCATACATGACGTTGCTGAAAAAGTTAAAGGCGCATTGCCAGCCCAGAAGAGCTGTGCTGGTTGCTGCTGTTGTCGAGCAGTAGAGAAACACGCCGGTGAGGACGGTGCTCAACGACAAGGTGCCCTTTCGTCCGAGCCTCGGCAGCTCCACGAGATAACCTCCCAACAAGGCGCCGGGAACACCAAGAACTGCAATGATCAGACTGTTTCGGTATGTCAAGTAGGTGCTGCCGTCTCCAAAGGCGGCTCCTCGGGTGGCCTGGATGTAGGGAATAAAGGCATTGTAGAGCGGGTATCCTAGACCGATGAGAGCCCATACGGCCATGATCAGACCAGTGCTGAGGCCGAGCTTTCTCGTGACGAATAGTGCCTTGATGTTGCTAAAATCAACCTTTTGCAAGTGTCGCTTGAGGGCTGCGCTCGCGTCCGTCTGCGCAACGTATCCTTCGGGCTCACAAGCCTTGAGATCCTCCAGGGTCAAGGTACTCGTCTTTCCATTCTTCTTTGCCACCGTGTGCACGACTCGAACAGCCTCTTCGTCCCGGCCCTTACTCATGAGGTACTTTGGCGACTCGTAAATCTTGAAGAGCAGGAAACGCGCGAGAAACATGACGAGGGTGAGGCCACCGACTGTAATGACAAAGTAGCGCCATCCCATGTTCTTACTCCGGGTGCACTCGTCGTCCTGCTGACAAGTAAGGTTGCCCAGCAGCGGCCAGGCGATGAGAGTGCCGATTACCTGCGCGATGGCCCAGTCGACGGAGAGGATCGTGAGGAGATACTGATGCGAGGCTGGGAGGAACTCGAGAAAGATGGCCGAGTCGACGGGAAGGTTTCCACCGACGCCAAAGGACCATAACGCGTCAAAGATACCAATTGCTGCAAAGTTTGGGGCGCTGGCGGCGATGAGGCCCCAGACTGCTGTGAGACCGAGGGTGAGGTTAAAGGCCCATTTACGACCAACTGTTGATCGTCAGTACTGAGTGAGTCGCTTGAATCAAGTAAAACGTGGTAACGCACAAATATCGCAACCAAAGCCCCAAAACATGGCACCTCCGAGAAGACCAATGTTCTGAGCCAGGGTTAGATAAGGCGGCCTTGCTGGTTTGAACTCGTTGGCGATGGGGGTAAAAATGAGTGAAGTGACGATAGGCCATAGATTGTCGCTCGCCCAGCCGAAACCAATAACGATAAAGAGCTCCCATTGATACCGTCCCATTCCAATTTCCGTAATCTGTGATATTCTCATTAGTCGCGCGTCAGATCTGATGCGAGTATTCACTCACAGCGCGGTTGAGGATACGGGCTTTGGCCTCGTAGACGGGATCAAGCGCGCCCTTTGGGATGATGGCTTCGTCGTCGACAGCGCCCGTGATATTCTCCCTCCTCCCGCTGTCGTTGATAGCGCCATACGTCTTTCTCTCACCATCCGCCCCCGTATCCAACTTGTCCGCTGTTGAAGCCATGCTGCAGATGCTGAAATGAAGAAGAATGAGCAAAGCAACGTCTCAAGCAACGGACGTCACACGAGACTTATTCCGTCTTTCGGTGGGTTCCGGCTGCATCTGCATGCGGGGCATGACCGAAACGATAAATGACCTTGGACGTATTTGTAAGAGACAGGCCATTTGCTCCCCCACGTCGTGCCTTGGTTGCGTCGACGCGGGGTTTGATGGTGCAATCCACCTTGTAGCCGCCTTGTAGCGCTTGATTGGGCTTCCCTCGTGAATCCTCCCACACTCATCTTTAGAGCGTGTGTCCGGTATCGCCTAGCCTCTGCTGACCGGCTGAATCCTGTGATGTCTTTGGGCAAACCCAAGCTTATTGCGTCACGCTGCCTTGTTCGTGTCATCGATGGACGATCTTTGGGGTGCGACCGGGGGTCGGCCCGCTCCAAGCATCGTAAGTTTCCCCATCTCAAGCCTCTCCACCTTGTGTCTTGGCTGGAAACGGCGTGCAAGAGGGGGGACGCTCGTTATCAAGTCAGGTCTGGGAGTGGCATTTCTTCAAAGGAAGGCATCATATCAAAGTTGACGCAGGCATCAAACAGAGTCGTCGCGTGTCCCGAGCCGTTGAAGCCACAAGAAGCACAAGATAAATAGAAATGGAGACCTCCAGGCAGTCAACCTTCTTAACATTAAGCGTGCTCTGATTGGATCTTGGCGTGACTCTGGTCGCCAATCCCGATCGATCGAGTCTGTGCTTGACGTAACCCCGGTCTCAACGCCGGATATCGCGCCCGATCCTGGAAGTCGACTATAGCATGAACTCCAGTTTCCTTATTGGATATATCTTAATGTCGTGGTGCCAGAAACAAGGCTCCGACTCAGCTCATCTATATGCTTACACCCGAATCTATACTGCCATCTTCGCTCGTGTCTCTTCAGCCTTCGACCCCACTCTACGTCTTCACATGAAACTCGTTGCTTGAAGGCCCCGACAAGGCCCAACAGATTCCATCTTCAACTACCTTATCCCACCTACTCGAAGCCGACAGTTTCTCCTCATACGACCGAAAGCCGTGTGGTAGTCCAACAAACAAATTGACATCAGTCGGGACCCTGTCGTTCGTTAGCAACCCAGCAACTCTGTGGGCATGGTTGACAAACCCGGCTTCGGTCAGCATCTTGGCATAAAGCAGCCCCTCATCCCTCAGAGGATCCAGTCCTACTATACCAAGCACTGTTGGCGGCATTCCCTTGACTTGAGCTGGCGTGGCGTTTCCAGGGTTGAGCTTAGTGTCATTCGCATCTGGCTTCTCGACCTTTAACAAGCTCGTAAAGTAGCGCAGTTCAGAGACTGACAGCATCGGTGCCATTTCATTCTCCTTGTAAGATGAGATTGACTGATGCTTCATCTTCTTTATCTGTGGCTCGTAGCAGTCGACATGCGCCAAACACGGGATCATCAACACCTGTCCTGCGAGGGGAGGTCTACGCTCCGTTGCCCTGTTGAGGTGTCTCTCCAGAGTCAACGACGAAGCAACCCAAGCACCAGCTGAGATTCCCCCGAGTATCACTTTGTTGGGGTCGCACCGCAGTTTGTGCATGTTGTCGTGTGCCCACTCGAAAGCATCCTCAGCGTCGTTCCATTGCGTCGGATAGACAAACTCTGGCGTATGTCTGTAGTTGACGTTGAGGACCATAACATGCGACCCACAAGCGATCCGAGAGCATATTGCATCTTCAGAGTTCAGTGTTCCCACCAAAAAGCCGCCGCCTTGTAGATGGATGTATAGCGGGAGTATCTCATTCTGCGACGCCGCGACAGGTCGATAGCTGCGGGCTTCTATCGAGCTTCCATCCCGGGATGGAATGGCATAGTCGCGGGTGTTGATTCGATGTGCCAGGTGCTTCATTGACTTCTTTGACAGAGTTTCTCGTTCCGCGTTTGCCAGCCTTCTCATCTCGGTGAGCGACATTTCCGGACCAGCCGAAGGTGGTAGAGTACGCTCCAACTCGAGCCACTCCTCGCTGATTCCCCCATAACAAGAAAAGTCGCACATTGTCAGGATCGTTAGGGCTAGAACAGCCAACTGCAAAAGAAAATTCCCTCGAGGGTCAAACTCGCTCCTCTCAACTGAACAGGATCAACGATCGTGCCCCCGCTTTAATGGCTTCAGAGACGGCTTGAGTGGGGAATCCGATATGCGGTTTCGGCATTAGCAGTACCGGGACCTCGGATAAATGGGAAGCAGCTATTTATTGGGAGTTTCTCCCTAGTGAAGGTCTTTGTGAGTTTGTAATTGCCAAGTGTTTCAGTGGGCATTCACTAGCTGTGAGAGTATCCTGATAGGATAGATCAGATATCTTGGCTGCCAAAGGTAAATTGAGGATTCGGTTAATCGCGGCAGTCAACAGAAGCCCCTGTGTTGCCGCGGGCTTCACTAATCTAGAACACAAGATCTATTTTGGATTTCAAGCTTCAAAGGTATTCAGTTTTGCTCACGGTCTTTATGGTAGGAGGGTTTTGGATTGAGTCGGGAGGATGTTCAATATTGCGACCATGCGTGGAAGCTATTGATGACAGAAAACCGTAGGGAATTACAAAACTCTATGATTCAATTTTCTGAACATGTTCCCTGAAGAGCGTACGGTGTGCTGCTCAACACGGCCTAACCCTCATCCACACCGAGCGAGGTGCATCCATTGTCCTTCCTGATTACTACCTCTCCCTCTCTTGTATTTTCCCCAATGACATACTAGGATAACGGTCTCGTTCTTCGAAAGGTTGCTGCAACTGTATCGTAGGAACTGCGAAGCATTAACTCATAGTTAGAATTGTTATATCGCTTATTTAAGTACCTAATGCTGTAGTGGAATCACGATATACTAAGGGGTAATAAACAGAGCCATACACAAACCATTCGTTATGAAACGAAAGTTGATGTCTCGGTCAACATCTTCAGTCAACATCTTGAGCTACTGTATCTCCAAAGACTCCAGCCTGATATGCATCATACGGTTTCGATGTCGGGGCAATTTGCTGAACAGCATCAAGGCATGCCGCGGCGGCTTGCTGTACCCGTTGGTCGAACGTTTCCTTGTCGGAAGGGTCCATAAAAAGGTTCACTCCCCTCATGAGTATCTCCGAATCCTCATCAGATCCAACTTCGAAAAGGTCCCCGTCGGTTTCAAAGGCAAAGGCCTTCGCGTGCGAGCCAGGTCCATCAAGTTTAAAGTCTAGGTCTGCATCTCCATAGTACCGACTCAGAATATACTCGACTATGGCGTGTGTGTTGGCGTAGAAAAAGATGTTTACGTATGGGCTGGGCTGCCCGTACGTACTGTCTGACAGGCGATCGATATTAGGCGATAGATAGGCTTTCGTCTCGTTCCGCCAACCTTTCCTGTCACACTCAAGTCTAAGCTTGTGCTCTGAGCTCGGAGAAGCCCCTGCCTTAACGAATGCTTCGAATGTCCACAAAATCAGGCTTAGCTTCGAGCTGTGAAAACCAGTTATTGACGATGTCTGAGTCTCCAGAATCTCCAACACAGAATGCTGGTAAATCAACCAGGGTGTTCTTGTGCCAGACAACGTGGTTTCGTTTCTTGAGCCGCTTTCTGTCCAAGATATTGCCAGATTTGGATCGCTCCCCTGATGGAGGCAATGCTGAATGAGGTGGTGTCGACCTCGAGTCGAAATCGGGAGGTTTACATTGTTAGAAAAGGCGAATTTGCAACAGTGAATCAAGATGTAACGAAGACCTTCTACTCTTTGAGATTTCTCACAAGAAGCTAGCCTGCCCAAAACATACTCAGTATAGCCAGCCAGAGCTGCATGAGTCAAAAATCCTATTTCGGCGCTAGGTGGTTGGTAGACGTTTGGTTCGTCTTGATAAAGGCCTCGCTCCTGGCCCACTTCCACGAGTGATAACAGGGATTTTATGGTTTCGGGTGAAAGACTCTCGCTCCACAAGTCATGTACACACGTTAGCCACAAAGTTGCACTTGCTAATTGACGGTACCCGGATTTGGTCAAGATGTGGGATTCCGTTAGTTGGCCTTTGAGTCTCCGGAAAACCAACTCTTCACAAGAAGACTCGCAACCTTGCCAAACACTGCGACCTTCCTCCGTGTCGAGCAAGAACTCTTCGGCTGTTCGATGGATGAACTTGACGTCCATGTTAACATACTTTATGAGGCCCTCAGGCTGCCTGATAGTGGTACGGACATTGATTGCAGGTATTCCCTCTAGAAGCCCCGCGCAGCCGACTTCCAGCATTGTCAATGTACGTTGACACTTTTTGACAAGGTCTGCTTCAGGATAAGAACTTCCTTGCAGGAGGTACGCTTCTTGAATTCCATTATCCAATATAGCTGTAAGTTGCAAAACTGACATCTCTGGGCGTTCAATGTCAGGAGGAAGGTCGTCCAAGAGGATTGAGCTAAAAATTCTGGATGCTGTTTCTTGATAAACAGCTCGATCGATATTTGTCCGTAGTAGAATCTCCTGGTACAAGCTCATCAAATCTCTGGGCAGGGCTTTCAACCTCTGATATATCTCTTCTGCGGCATCGCCGTTGATCATCCCCCTGATGACGGACCGCGTGACTAGTACAGCCCAGAGGAAAACACCGTCAGCAAGACAAGCTACCTCACGAGCCAAGTCTGAGATACTGAGGCTTTCCGGCTCGGGGGGACAGGATGCCGTGATCGCGTATTTCGCATATCTTCTTATGTCGGCAGCCGTCAAGTCTTGAATCCTCAAGTAAGGATATTGCTGGAAGGACTTCGAAAACAAACGCTCCCGACGGCTTGAGACGCATAGTTTGATTTCTGAAGAGGGTAAAACTCGGAGTAGGTCAAGTAGATCCAAGATGTCTTGTTCCGGGGTAACTTCATCCAAGGCATCAATAAGAATGCAGAGTGGCTTTGATGGTTGTCTTTGGTAATTCAGTAGCAAGCGTCGTAGTTCGCGCAGGTCCCAGTCAGATGGCGAGGCTTTTTCAAAGCTGGTAATGAGGTCTCCAAGAGCTTGGTGTAGAAATCGATCGTTCAAGGAAAGAAGCTGGTAGAGCAGAGAACAAAGGCAACCCTTAAGAGAATGCTGCATGATGGACCCAGGTTTCCAGAAGAAATGTGAGATTAACTGAACATTAGACTTCCATACCGCCAGATGCTTTTTAGTTTGCTCACTAGAGAGGATAAACTTCATGAGTGTGCTTTTCCCTGAAGCGGGTTTTCCGCTGATCCAGTAGACTGGTTGGTGGGACTCAAGCCATTCAATGAAGCTATCCCACTCTGCCGTCTCAGACAACATGCTGCCTGAAGATTCAGCGCTACCGATGGTGCTTGCTTGACCAGAGTCCGTTTCCCATTGATATACCACATCGTCAGATGCGTGTGCCGCATCACCATCATCTTCATCAGGCATATCACCCTGGGAAGAGGGACTGCCCGCTTCTGAGGTGGTACACATGCTGTCTTTGTCTACGTGTCCATGCTCAAAGATCCAGTGAAAGGTGTTTGGGGCTTCGGAAGAAATATGGTTTCTCCTTTCGTTCATCTCCGGGAACTTGAGGCTGTTTAGGAGGTCCTGACATCGTTTCTCGGTGACGTCCTCAGCTTGCAGATCCCTGAGAAACAGGTTAATTATCTAATATGTATCTTCGTACACATGATCTCTTACTGTACGGTTGAGGTCCAATGCCGCAAGAACGCTTTGGTGCTTGCAGCAGCACAAGCAGCAGCGTAGGCCTGCCACTCCTTGTTCTTGTGACTGTCGGCGTAGTCGCATACGCTTTTGATGACGATGCATGGAAACACATCCCATACACCCACGCTCTCCATCTCGAATGCAATGACTTTCTTTTCCCTCGTGAGTTTGTCACGGTCCTCCCCAGACTTCATGACTGTGTCTGCTGAAGCAACTAATCCGAAGTGGACCAAAGGATGTGTGTTCTCGTGATCGTCTTCTGGCCGTTTTTCTCTTTCCAAATGCTTGCTTGTATCGCACCCAAGCTCTGCGCAGCTCTGGTTGACTGCTTCGCTGCAGATCGGGTCGGATATCTTCTCACAGGCTGTACACGTCGTGCAGACCAACGGATTCTGATGCTTGTGACGATAGTTTGCAGGAAATAGGTAATCAGTCGACCGCCCAGGGTACTGAACTGTTTCCCTCGAGCCTTTGCATATAGCCTCAAGGTATGCCCAAGTGCTGGTCTGCAGCCTTTCCTGTTGACGGACTGTCTTGAGTTTCGACAACAGTGATCGGATCTCGAGATTCGGTCGCCCCAGACTCTCACTCAGTGTGTCTTTCGTTTCGAATCGATCCGGAAAACGCCGACCAAGATCGAACTGGACAACGCCGGTACTGATAACCACATCGCCAAGTCGGATATCACGTTTGTCGTAGAAAGGTGCGCCGCCACAAACACCGACTACCAACGCCAGATTGATGTTGGGATAACTCATCCGACAAAATGCAGCGATGTTTCCAGCTGCAACCTTGCCCATTCCGGGCAGATGGGCTAAGACGATGTTGTGGTTTCCTATAACGCCTGTGGAGTAGGCATTAGGGTCGCCTCGAGCTTTTCCATACGAAGGGTAATCATCTTCGTCCTCCCAGTGATGATCGAAGAGAGCGAGGACCGCGTCAGCCTCAAGTGTCAGAGCGCAGATGATGGCAATCTCAAAGTCGTTCCGACCTTTTGGCCTCGGGGGTAGCCTTGGGTTCATGTTGAGAGCACCTCTGGCCAAGACGAAGAATGTTGAGATGTCACCGATAAGAACCCTTCAGGATGACCAAAAGTTTCATGGGTAAGAGGAAAAGAGGGCAAAAGGAAGAGGGAAACCCCTCAATGCATGCGGCTGAAGATCAGGCTCGCTTCATTGCGCCACGATTGGTCTGATGACGTTCACATGTGTAGGCAGCGATGTGGGGTAATGGATCTGCATATCATGTGAAAAGGATTGTACTCAGTAAGCAGAAAAGCATCGTAGTTATATTCATCCAAGTTTGTAGTTACCATTGAGCCAACCACAGATAGCCAGTAGTTAGAGACAATGCATAACGTGCATCAGCATTCTAAACAAGCATTGGCTATTTCACGCTTAACTGGTTTGACATTCTTAATGGTAAGTTTTAGTAACGATTCTACTATTTCCCGGCGCGGTGCTGCCTCTCTCGTTTAAGTAGAAGGCCATGCACGTTGGCGAGACTGTTGCGGCGGATACACCATGGACACCACCAGCATTCCAGGCCACAAAGATGTCGCGGAACCAGTTGCAGAAGGCCTCGGTCAAAATGAACAGATAGTGATTGACAAATGGCCAGGTCGCTCGTTCAGTAAGCAGTTCAAGCCAAAACAGTCGGTCAAGTTGAAGATACTGTGTATAGGGATGATGGTGAACAAATATCCAGAACAGCGGCGAGCCCCTCTAATCAAATCACTTCACGTCAACAAGTGCATTTTTACAATGTTTACCATGTCCAAAGAACATGGACCAGTTCTTTGAGCCGATACCCCACTACTCTTGTAAACCTTGAGTGAGACAAGCGGGATAGGCTGGTGATTAAGCATAACTTCTCCTAAACGGTAAGACTAAGAAAGTTTTCAACGTCCGCGGTGGCGTCAAAGTCCTTTAATCGTTTTTTTTTCCAACGCTGGTATGGATTGTAATACACAAATCAAGACAAAATGTGAGGACATGCTGGAGTGGACCTTTTCAACAAACATCAGAATCTACTGGATCAGCTACTCCTCAAGGCTGGCGTATAAGCTGACAAACATGCAAGAGACAATCACCAGGAGAAGCTTAAAGACCGGACTGAACATTTTTCTCAAAGCAAATAAGTTACTATGTAAATTTCTCTAGCCATATACTACACAGGGAAGTCCAAAGTTGAAGCACGCATCTCTAAAAGACTCGTCTATGATTGTTGCCATTGTACATTCCCATCTCAATCACCACCTGGGGCGAGCTTAGAAAGCCGCAAGAGCAGCAAGGCCGATGGCGCCGAGGGCGACAACGACGTTGGCAGCGGAGAAGCGAGCGGCACCAGCAGTAACCACAGGGGTGTGGACAGGAGTCTCAACAGGGCCGGAGGGGTAGCCGGGGTGCTGGCCACCGGTGGTAGGGACAACAGGAGGGTAAGCGGGAGCGTTGCCAGTAGGCTTGGGGCCAGGGGCAACAGGCTTGTAAGAGGGAACCTCATCGCCGTGAGCCGGGGCAGTGGGGTGGCCAGGGGCAACAGGCTTCTCATCGCCATGAGCAGGGGCAGTGGGGACAACCTGCTTGGTGACGGTGAAGTGACCGGTGAGGGTGACGGTGCCGGGAGCGGTGACGGGGTAGGTCTGGTTGAGGTGGACAATGGTGGTGGGCTCAGGGCAGTAGGTGGTGAGAGCAGTCTCGACCTTGGTGGTGTAGACAGGCTTGGTGGGCTTCTCAGCGGGCGCGGAGTAGACGGGCTTGGTGTGCTCGGCGGGCTTGGTGTGCTCAGCGGGCGCGGTGTAGACGGGCTTGGTCACGGTGCAGCCACCCTCGCAGTCAGTGATGGTGAGAGTGGTGGGCTTGGTGACGGTGTAGGTCTTGGTGCCGTGGGTCAGGGTCATGGGTCCAGGGCAGACAGTAGTGAGGGCAGTGAGCACCTCAGTAGTGTAGTGGACGACCGGGTGGGTGGCCGAGGCATGGGCAGACTCAGAGTGCTCGGGAACCTCGTAATCCGAGTGCTTGGCGGGGTGCGAAGCAGAGGGAGCGTGGTAGACGGGAGTCTCAGCGGAGTGCGACGCAGAGGGGGCGTGGTAGACGGGAGTCTCAGCAGCGTGCGAGGCAGAGGTGGACCAGTACTCGGGGACATCGACCTCAACGGTGGGAGCCTCGTAGTGAGCAGCCTTGGTAGAGGTGACCTCAACGTGGGGAGCCTCGTAGGGGGCGGAAGAGGGAGCCTCGTAAGCAGCGGAAGAGGGAGCCTCGTAGACAGCAGAGGAGGGCTCCTCGTGAACGGGAGGGGCCTCGTAGACAGGAGGAGCCTCGTAGTGAGCAGCGGGGGCCTCGTAGTGGGCAACAGGCGAGGCAGAAGCCATCTGGGCAGCGCCCAGCATGGCGCCGACAAGAGCGAGTCCGGTGTAAGAAGGCATTGTAGAGAGTATTAAGTAACTAAGATTGAGAACGAGTGTATAAAATTATTGCTAGAAGCAAAAACGAATGTATAAAGTTGGTGATTAACGAAAGTGTTGTGAGTGAGATGGATGGGATTGTAGAAGTGAAGTGCTGGGCCTTTATACCTTGGCGTGCTTGTCAGACTAGCCTTTGACGTTTGTGCTCTCTGGGTAAGACAACCCGGGCGTGACTCGAATCAGGATTTATTTTCGTATCCCCGAGATTGGGAGGCCAGTAGTTGCTACTTTGACGACAGTCTAACCCTCAGCCTAAATTAGCAGCGTTAAAGGTACACTGAACTTGGTTGAATGAGATCTAGCCGCGGCGCTAAAAGAACCTTAGTTAGATTAACGCCTGGGGATACGAGCACTAGTCAGGAGTCAGATGTCAGTCAATAAAGGGGCCAAGGCCTCCCCGTACCACCAATTCCATCTCGGGGCTGAGAAGCTGGCCCAATAGAGAACTAGTACCGACATCTGGGGCGAATGAAAGAACCTAGACCCGAGTCGCGCGCCAATCACACTGCTATTATGGGGTGCTCGGTTCATAAAATTAACCCCTGGTTTCAGCAACCATCGGTGTGCTCTGAATAGGGGCAGCTCTAGAACCCAATATAGCGTCTGAAATATTGACCGACACCCATGAATTCATAAAATCCAATCTTAGCAGGGGCTAAGACTCGCTGCTTTGCCTGCATCTGTGGGGATTGCTCCGGCTGCAACCGCGGACTTGTAGCACCATCGCCAATCAACCTTGCCATCACATTTCCATGACCAAAAGAACCATCCATCAGACTTCTCAAACGATTGGACCTGGGCTGCCCAGTAGCTCCTGTACCAGGTTTCCTGGCCCTTGGTCATAAACTCTTTGGTATTCTTCAGAGTACTGTTTACTGACAAAGACCACTCGCCAACGTAGACGTTCTTACCCATAAAGTCATCACAAGCTGTCTCAATATAGCCCTTCTTATTGCTTGGGATGCGATTATCGAAGCTCAGATAGCGATGCGCATCAAAGAACACAAGGTCGCTGTCGGGGAGGTATTCCCGGGGGTCTCCTGCGCCCCATGACTTGCCCTATACAGAGTTGAGGTCAGTATCAACGACTATGAAGAATAGTAGTCAGTTACCATGAATTGAATGTGCAGGCGGTCAGGCTTGGCAACATTGAGATAGCCCTCCATGGCTTGGATGCGCTGAAATGCCTGTGGATAAAAGTTCTTGACCATGTCGACTGCTTGGGCCTTCCATGCCCCAGAACGCACGGGCTCGTTCAAAACCTCGAGCATGCCGACCGTGGTATAGTTGCCATTGGTATGGATGCGTTTCGTCATCCATTCTAGAAACTTATTGGCGCGTTCGTAGTTTTCCTTCGTATAGAAGCCCGGTTCTTTTACCGACTATGCAGCTATTAGCTCCAGGAGCAAGGAAGACCAAACCCTGGCTGAGTGCTCTTACATGGCCAGTGAACTGTTCGCTCGGCGACTGCGACCCAGGCGCACCGTGGAGATCGATGATGACGTAAAGACCGTATTCCTTGCACAAACCAACGATCCGATCCAGATGCCAGATGCCACCGCGGGGATAGTGTTCGTCACTCTGAACGAGATCTTCATGCATCCAGAAGCCAACTGGAATTCGCACAGCATTTAGTCCAAGGCTTTTAATCTGCTTGATATCAGATTCTGTTGTCCAGGTTTCCCAATGCCTCTTGAAGGCTTTGTCGGCAACTGCTTGGCCATTGCCCTCGACACAAGCCCATTCATCGTTGTAGTTGCCACAGCCCATGTTCTTCCAAGAGTCTTCTGCCATCCATCGTTCGATGATGAACTGAGATCCAAGATTGACGCCCCGAATCTTTTGGGCATCCGGTAGCCAGCGCTCGGAGAGATGTTCTCCGTTGTGAGGTGCAGCGGCTGGGTTTTGTTTAGTATAGGGTACCTCTAAAAGTTGGTGAGGTTTGTTTACCTCTTGACTGGGGTGTCCAAGCTTCTGCCACTGCGAGGAACGAGCACAGCACTAGTTTCGACAACATCTCGGCAATTGGTTTTAAATTGGTGGGAGATTTATTTTAATAAAACTGATCAGAGCTTCTACCAAAAACACACGAGACATACCATTGAATATATATTGTCGGAATAGCAAGTTTCCTTGTCGAAACCGTTTCAAGTCTCCATTCTTGCGCATATGGGATGTCCACATCACGGAACACGTCCGCACGGTAATTCCGCGTTACTGAACGTTTATGGAGTTGAATCTGCAGTTATTTTGCAATGGATAATGATTGCCTGCAGAAATACCGTTGCAATTGCGACGCATCTACAGTCTGTGCACGTCGAAACGGGAGATCTTCATCCTGGACTCCGCAAATGAGGCCACACGGTTCCCACATCTCGCTTGTTTTCCAATGTTGTTGGCCGGTCGTTTATTGCTTCCAAGGATTATCAGACCTGGAAACCATGAAGGGTGCGGCTGAAAGTGGTTCGGGATCCAGGTTATCGTTGAAAGCAGGGCTTTGTATTCTCCGTAAATCCGCTTACGAAAGACAGCTTCGGATATACGGCACTCAGATAGCGATGGCTTGATATCTCTTTAATTTAACCATTTAGCCAGTACTGCCCGGTATCTACTACGTGAATTTAAGCTGCTGACGATTGGAACTATTGGGTGACTATACCAGACTCAGATGTACGAGATCTTTCTTAGTTATCCGGACCTTAATCCAAGTATTCTGCTTATTGCTCAGGCATTGAACTGTCCGAGCAGAGCTGAATTGTCGTGTCGTGTTTTTGACATGGTATAATGCTTCATGTCGCGGTCAATCCAGCCTTTCGTACCACGGCTAGGAGACATATTTTCCCCATTCTTACGAGCCGGGTCAGTGCAATTCATGATACAATTGTTTCTAATCTTCCCAGCATTTACAAGCATGCATCATTAATCATATCATGACTTTGCAAGCCACAGCTGTTCATGTTTCCTTGATAGTTGAAGATGCACCTATTGCATCAAAGATGACGACCACTCACACAAGACCTCGGCCAATCGCCCTTCCTGGCATTGCCGAGACAACCCAACGCGGAGCAATTGCCGATTGACGACTGTCTCAGTCTGTCTCGGTCGTCTTTGACCCCGCCATGTTTGGCCGAGAGCCCCGCATCATCATAGCAACGCCCCTCTTCTTGACAAGATATTTTGGACTGATCTCCCAAGACCAAACTCATTCCAGATTTTGAAATTTCTTCACTCAATATCTCAGGATATACCCGACCATCAATATGTCTTATACTGCCAAGCCATACCGCGCCGAGCAAATGGGCTCGCTCCTCCGGCCCCAGCGCCTCCTTGACGTCAGAGAGAAGATCCGCGAACAGGGCATCTCTGCCGAGGATGCAGGTCTCGCTGAAGTGGAGACAGCAGCCGTTAAAGACGTTGTCAAGATGCAGCAAGACTTGGGTTTCAAGGCGGTCACTAGTGGAGAGTTCACCAGGACTCGTTTTTGGGGACTCATGTGGGACGAGTTTGAAGGGACAAAGCAGCTGCAGAATGCCGAGGCAGCTCTTTTCCGACTCTATCACCCAGACGTGGTGAGCTTGATCGAGAAGGATCATCAAGTCATGCCGGGCGAATCTGTCATTGCTGGCGGAAAGCTGTCTCACAACCCTGACAAGTCGGTGTCGAATGTCCACGAGCTGCGTCTCATTCAGCAGTTTGTGCCCAAGGAGGATTGGAAGGCCATCAAGTTTACCATGATTACGCCCGCGTGGTTCCACATGCGATACAAGCAAGGCAAAGCATACACATCAGATGCATATGCCAATGATCAAGAGTACTTTGCCGATGTCGCAAAGGTGTACCAGGCCGAACTCGATCACCTCTACAAGGCTGGGCTTCGGAATGTCCAGTTTGACGACCCCGGAATGGCCTGTAAGCCTAGAGGTTCTTCTCGATGAATGTTTACTGACGTGACTCCAGACTTTTGCAGCCAAAAGTTCCGCGACGGCTGGGCCGCTGATTCCGACAACATTGGCACCGTCGATGACCTGCTGGACGCCTACATCAAGCTCTACAACGATAGTCTTTCCAAACTACCAGCGGACATGCACACGGGCATCCACCTCTGCCGCGGAAACTTCATCGGCGGCCGACACTTTGCAGAAGGTAAATACGACATCATCGCCGAGAAGCTCTTTAAGGATCTCAACGTCAACACCTTTTACCTCGAGTACGATACGGAGCGCGCAGGCGGCTTCGAGCCCCTGCAGCACCTGCCCAAGCATAAGAACGTTGTTGTCGGCGTCATCAGCACAAAGGTTAAGCAGCTGGAGGATAAGGAGGAGATGAAGAAGCGAGTGCTGAGCGCCGCCGATTGGGTGGCCAAGGGGACGGGTGAGAGCCAGGAGGAGGCGCTCAAGAGGATCTCGGTTAGTCCTCAGTGCGGATTCAGTACTCATGAGACCGGATATCCGCTGGATGAGGATGAAGAGAAGAATAAGCTGTCTCTGGTGAGGCAGATTGCGGATGACATTTGGGGAGAGCCTTGATTTCAGCCAAGTAGCATATGCACATTAATGTTCATTTTCTCACGAAGTTTTCCTGTCATTGAACACAAATAGCTTCGCAATCCGGATACTCGTCCATGCTGATCTAGATAGGTCGATGGAACGGTTTGCTGAAATTGCCTAGATAGACATTGGCTTTATAATGACGATTATGGTCGCCAGATCTCAACAGGAGCCGATCCAACTACTCGGGTGTTTACACCCGACATCTTCCGTAGTATAGTGGTCAGTATGCAAGCTTGTCACGCTTGAGACCCGGGTTCAATTCCCGGCGGGAGAGATCCAGCCACATGTCTAAGACATGCCATTGAATTAATTTTTGCACTTTTCTATATTTTTGCTACCCTCTTTCAACGTGGTGCAATCCATGATCGGGCAATTCAAGGACCTCCAGTACCATAGAATAATCACTTACGGAGGCTACTCGTCGTGATCGACGTTGCTGCATAATATTCTACGTTCCAGGCTTGCTCCAGATACTGATGTCTGAAAAGTCCGCGGGATCCAGCACAGGCTCTCCTCTGCCAAACGAGTATATCCCAAACATGACACCAGTGAAACAGCCACCGACAGGAGGAGCAACTGTCAAGTCTCTCGCCAGGACGCTGAAGGAGTTTGGTCTGCTACCTTTAGCCAGAACGGAAAGGGTATAAGCCGTAGGAGAAGCAAGAATCTCAAAGTTGAACGTGTCTGGAACGTTCTCAATGTTTGTCGTTGTGGTCTGTCGGTCACGTTAATTAAATTGTGAAAGAACAGGAAAGGGGAAATAATACCTTGAACTGTCCAGCGGCACCTTTTGGTTGCCGGAACTCGATCTTGGACTTGATCTGTCCATCGTTGTCGCTGGAAGCAACAATTCCTATCGTAGCATACGAGTATTGGCTCCACCAGAGCACCGCTCCAGCTTCGTATCCTTCAACAGTCGGCCTAAACTTCATTCTCACGTGAAACAACTGATCATATGATGTTTGCTTCCTCAGTAACATGGCTGGGCTTTCGGGACTCGAGAGGTCAACGCAGTTTCCGTAAAGTCGCAAGAACCCTTGTCTTTCCTTCAAGCTGTAGCACTGCTTCAACGGAGTATCTGAATTTGTAAGTAGGGGCACGTTTCTCGCTAACAAAGAACTCACTCTTTTGATACCACCCCAGCTCGAGTGCATCTCGTGTGAGATCTGCCTTCCAGCCTTGAAAGGCCTTGTTCGAAGCCGACTTGACAATGCTTCTGCCTTCAGTTTGCAGGGCGATGTTCTTGCCGTCGTTGAAAATGGGCCAGTCGTCTTTCCATTCAATTTTGACGAGGAATGTTTCCCGACCTGTATGAGTTAGCTTGTGTCTCTAATAATACTAGCAGGGCCAGTACCCATCTGTGGCTCGATATATTCCCCCTCATGTTTCACTGGACGCACTCCCAGCAGCACAGCCCACCACTGTCCTTCGCCATCCTCAAACACATCAGCGTGGCCAGTTCTCTGCACTTCTTCGTCCGGTCCATTGTACCAAAGCGGCTTCCCCTGACCTTCCCAAGGACCATATGGACCCTCGCGGCTTCGAAGGACCCATTCCTGATGGCCAGCTTCGGTGCCTCCCTCGGCGGTAAAAAGGTAGTAGAAATCACCGCGCTTGATGATGTGGGAACCCTCTGCGATACCATGAGGAGACTCACGAATAACCCGAGGAGAAGTGAGTGTTCTTCCGGTTGCTATGTCAATCTCTGAGATGTGAATGGCGAAGTCCTTTTTCTTGGAGTCTGGGGATCTCCAAGCCACACGCATTGTCGTGGAAAGATAGACTTTGCCGTCATCGTCCCAGAACAGCTGATGATGCATGAGCGAGAAGTGTCTTTGTGCTAAATCTGAACACTTACGTCTTGATCAAATCCAGGATTGTCAAAGTACACCGGGTCAGACCAGGCATTTTCATCTCTGATATTGTCCGTCCACACATAAAAGCCGCGAGGAAAGATGCGCTCCTGTGACGCTTTAACGGCCATCCAAATTTCCCAAGATAGAGAACTTACATCCACGGTCGGTCGATATCTCTGAAACAGGCCGTTGGCTAGATACCATCTCTTTTCTTGAGGACGGTATCGCAACGTACTGGCCCAGCTCCCCGCACCAGGTTCAACGGTGCGCAGCTCCATCTGGCTACGCCGCGTGAGAGCATGGCCAATGAGTTTCCAGTCTATCAAGTTGGTGGATTCGTAAATAGCGCATCCGGGATAGTATTCAAAGGTTGAGGTGCTAAGGTAAAAGGTTGCAGGAGCCGAGCCGGTAGCTGGTACGACACAGACAGTTGGGTCGGGATTGAACCCCGAGATGACGGGGTTTGTAAAGGTCAACGAGGGATATTCAGATGACATGATGATAATTTAGTTAATCAATAGTTTTCTGTAGTAAGTAGAATGAGTGACAGAGAAATTGTCCACGTCAAGTTGATGATCGGCCCATGAAGTACTCGGGCAGTCGGGCCAGCGCCGACCGAGCTGAAGTCCGGGTTATATCCGTTGAATTTTCCATGAATCAGAATCGCAGTATCGAAAGGATCAAGAGACACCAAGTGATTTCTTAAGCGCCAAAAATCGGCGACCTGCACCGGATGTAAGATGGGGGATCAATGGATGAATGAGACAATGAACCGGGGTGTGATGTTATGGAAAAGACATGATGGTAAGGTGAGAACGCTCGAAAATGCTTGAGAATATATGCTTCATTCTAAACAGTCAAAGACGTCTGAGGATTGAAGGCTTCGGGTACTTTCGCTGGACATTTTATTTCATGTTTCTCGGTAAGACCTCTGTGCTACGAGAATTAGGATCCCTCTTAGCATGACCAAAGTCTGATCTGCTCAGCCGGCCCCAGCTGGGGCCGGATGAATCTATAGTTGCTCGCATCGCGTCTCCAATATAAAGAGTGGATAACATGAGGTAAGAATAGAAGCTCATAGAAGCACTGGTTATAGTGGTATCACAGGTTGAACAGAGAGTGCTGAAGATGTTTCTTATGGATGTGCCTGTCGGATATTAGCCTCCACTTCCAGTCGCATAGTGACCGATAATATACCAGTTTTTCATATTGAACCGAATGCGCATTTTCTTTATGATTCTGTTCCTGCTTGCTGAGCTTCTATCTTGTCGTTAAAGGAACTTATACCGTTCAAGTTGGGCGGAACTCCGCCCTGTGCGCTTTGGCCACCAGCTTACTACAAAACAGACACCTTTTGTCTGTGGATTCTTCCAGTCTGGATTATCACCACATCTATCAAAACCATTTGAGACATCACCATGACCAACTTGAAGAAAGTCGCCGTCTTTGGAGTAAGACCATTCCTTCCTTAACATAACCACTACTAACCCGCCGCAGGCCTCTGGTAACTTTGGCACGCCCATCACGGCCGCCCTTACAAAGGCCGGATTTGACGTGACTGTCATTACTCGGATCGAGTCCACGGCGACTTTTCCATCTGAACTTCCTGTTATAAGAACAGCCTACACTGTCGAAGCTCTAATCACGGCTCTGAGCGGCCAGCATGCGGTGGTTTGCGCCGTCGGCCCCGCCGGAATCGGGCTGCAAGTCGCTATGATTGACGCTGCCGAGGCAGCTGGAGTGAGACGTTTCATTCTTGACGACTTTGGCTGGGGCCCCGACTTTCGGAGCTTCCCCGAGTTTGAGGCTATTCGCGCTCAGCGCGTGGCTGGTACGGATCACGCAAAGGCCAGGGCAGAGGCAAATTCGTCGTTTACCTGGACAGGCATTATCACTGGAAATCCCATTGACTGGGTGAGCGGGAACGACTTCTGCAGTAATATACATTGGCTGACTCTTTAGGCACTTGCTCGGTTCCCTCGCATGGGCTTCAACATCGCACAGCGCTCAGCTCTCATCTACGACTCTGGAACAGAGCATTTCACAGGGACCACCTTAAAAGGCATCGGGCAAGCCGTTGTAGGTGTGCTCCAACACGCCAATGAGACAGCAAACCGATCTGTCAGAGTCTTGTCCATCAAGACCTGTCAGAATGACCTTTTGGAGGCCTTCCAAGGCGCTACAGGAGGCCAGTGGGATATACAGCGATCGACGACTGGGGAGTTGATAAAAGGTGCACGAGAAAAACATGAAAATAGTGATAGAGGATGGGTCTTAGACCTGGCAGTTGCTCAGCTCTATGAAGAGGGTGAGGCTCGCTGTCTTGTTGCGCCGTCATGGGAAGCATCAGATTCTAAGTTGTTGGGCGTGGCCGAAGTGTCCCCCAAGGACCTGGCTACTGCTATCCTGGCTGGTTTCTCAGGATAATAAGAATGTTTTGATCTGGTCTGTCTATAAAGATTACTCTCTACAACTGCAATATCTCGATGTCTCTTGTGTAAGTTGGATGACTCAGGCGAGGTGGAAGCCTGGAGATGCCCCACCTTTGATATAGGACAGCCCAGCTTTCAACAAATCTTACTCGTCTCAAACAGCAACTTACAAGCAGCGCATTCCGTAATAACAAGCATTTGAATACGCGTATTACCCAGCCAGTAATCGAAGACCGGAGTCGGCACATACCGTTGTGATTGGTTGGCGCGAAGTGGTTGGTGCGACCACCTTTCCCTGGGCTGTGGCCCGTGGCCTGAGGACGCCAGATCCTTCGAGGACTACCTATATAAAGTATACAGGCCTCCCTTGCCAGACACCCTTCTTTTACTCCCATACCTACTATCTATTCATGTCATCAAATCACTTCCTTTTCCACCAAGCCTCAGATCAAAACATCAACATACCTTCTCCTAGAAACACCTTGACCTAGCTGGCACATCATGGCTACCCCAGGTAGTGTCTTCTCCGAGACTCTTCAGGAGATCACCAACACCAAGCTCGATGAGCTCTCCAAGAGACGCTCCGGCTTTGAAGAGGCCAAGGCGTCTCTTCTAGCCTCCCTCCAGGTCGAGGGAGATGCCGTGAAGCGGCTCGTGGCCTTGAGCAATGGCATCAAAAAGTGCTTTGCCATCAAGGTCGACAAGGCCGGCAAGGTCATGACCAAGCAGACAAAACATGCACGTCTAGAGACAGAGCTCAGGAACATGGACCGTTTTCTCGGCCAGGCCAAGTGTGACCCCTCCGTCTCCGCAAAGATGCTGGATAGCTGGGAACAGTCCCTCCTTCGTCACTTGGACATGCAGTCTCTCAAGTTCCAATACGCCTCGCTCTATGGACAGCTTGTCACTGAATGGTTGTCAGGGGACAAAGAAGAAGACGGCACTCCTGGTGATGACGTCGAGATGGGCGACGCCTTTGAGGTTGTTGGCAACGCTGCCAAGCTAGAGTCTAGAATGCAATGGGAGAAGATGGTCTTTGAGCCAGCCAACGTGAATGAGGCTGCCCTCGAGAAATACTTGGACCACCTCTTTGGAGCCCGCAACGAAGAGAAGAAGCCCATATCCGATGCCCTACAGAAACTCCGAGATGCGGTGTACACCTTTGAGGCACAGCTTTCGAAGCCGAATCAGTTCAACCCCCAATCTCTGAGGTTCACCATTGAAGGCCTCTATTCTTCCGACCTGCTCTCTGACGAGAAACGAGAGGTCTTGCGGGACTTTTCGGGTAATCCAGTCATTCTCAGGGAGATTGCCGATGTCCTGAACATGCGCATGAGTGCTCTCAGCTCGTGGACCTGGAGCTCCGAGGCTTCCGTGCCAGTCGAGATGCGGCGAAAGATCAGTGGCATCTACAATATCCACATGTACGAGGACCTGCTTCAGGCCATCTTCCTCCAGTTCATTGGAGTCAAGTGGAGCGTCTTCTTCAAGGACGTCTTGACAGAGTTCCGTCGCTCCGATGGTGCATGGAAGTTAACACGCAACAACATCCCCAAGGCTGATAAGATGAGAATCGGGTACTATCTTGGACCGATCGACCGCGTGCCATGCCTTGAATCCGCCCGGTTACAGACGTATAATCGGAAATACTTCATGGCGCAGCTTCTTGATCATGAACGTCAGGCTACAGAGGTCGCAGAGGGTGAAGAAGAAGCCGAATATGAACAGTTCGCCCCCGCCAGCCTCAAACGCAAAGCCGGCAGGGCAAATTCAACCGCTTCACAGACACTGTCAACCCAAACAGCTAGAGCGCAGCTCGCAAGCAAAGCTGCTCGGAAGGCGCCATCAACGTCGCACCTGCGCCACAGGAGGGTTATAGATTATTGCCATGAAGAAGAAGAAGACGACGACGACGATGATGAGGATAACTCTCGCAACCCAATGGCGCTGAAACAGACCATACTGCACTTGTTATCAACAGAAATCGCGGTCAACACGTCTCTGTACGGCGAACTGACTGCCTTTCATTCCGTCTTTCAGAGCTGGAACCCACTTCTACCACACGAAACCGTTTCCACCGTTCTCAAATACTTTGGAGTCTCGGAGACCTGGCTCGGCTTCTTCAAAAAGTTCCTCGAGGCGCCCCTGAAGTTTGTCGACGATGACGACTCAGCCGCAGCACGCAAGCGGCGTCGCGGAACACCAGCTTCGCATGTGCTCAGTGACGTCTTTGGCGAGACTACTCTCTTCTGTCTCGACTTTGCTGTCAATCAGTCGACCTCTGGAAACCGCCTCTGGAGGACTCATGACGACTTTTGGTTCTGGTCGCGCGATCACAACGCTGCTGTGCAGGCCTGGAAGACTGTGACTGAATTCACTGCTGTCACCGGCACGCAGATCAATCCGGCCCGAACTGGTACTGTTCGAGTCTCGAACAAAAAGGACCAGGCACTGGCTATCGACAAGACCCTCCCTGAGGGTGAGATCCGGTGGGGATTTCTGCGCCTCTCCCCGCAGACTGGCAGATTCGAGATTGACCAGAACATGGTGGACTCTCATATCAAAGAGCTCCACAAACAGCTTCACAGCAAGCGCGAGAGCCTTTTTGGCTTCATCCAGGCCTGGAACTCGTACGCCACCACGTTCTTCAACTCCAACTTTGGCAAGGCAGCCAACTGCTTCGGTCGAGAGCACGTTGACAACATGCTCTCGACGCACGAACGTATCCAGAGACAGGTCTTCTCCACGCTGCCTCAACCAGGCGATGAGAAGGTGTCCAGCGTGGCCGAGTATATCAAGCAGTCGTTGAAGCAGCGCTTCGGAATCAGTGACGTCCCTGATGGCTATCTCTACCTCCCCATGGAGCTAGGCGGCCTCGACCTCCAATCCCCGTTCATCTCCCTGCTCCAGGTCCACGACGAAGTCCCCGAGTCCCCTGCAAAGCTTCTGGATGCCTTTGCCGAGGCAGAGCGTGACGCTTACAAAGAAGCCAAGGAGGCGTTCCTCGACGGCAGCGTCAAAAAGGAGCGGTACGCCCTCGATGACCCAGACTGGGCACCTGAGTCAGCGCATGACCGCGATACCTTCATGTCCTTTGAAGAGTACGTGAGGTGGCGAGAGTATTTCTACTTTGAGCATCGCACGCCGGATAAGGAGCTGTACAAGGTGTTCAAAACGCTGATGAAGCTGCCCGAGGAGAAGAGCGTCGAGTCGGACGACGGTAAGGTGTCTACCGCGCTGGAGCAGCTTCGAGGGCAGTCGAACCTGAGGGGTATCACGAATAACTGGGATGCTATGGAGCCTTACTGGCAGTGGGTGGCGATGATGTATGGGCCCGAGCTCGTCGACCGTTTTGGAGGGATGAATATCGTCGATCCGGGACTTTTGCCCATGGGTATGGTTTCTCTGTTTAGGGATAAGCGAGTAAAGTGGCAGGCTTAGGTTGCATATCTGGGTAGTCACAGGCATGGAAACCATAGTAACTGGATACAAACTGAAGTCGGCTGGCGAGAATTTCTGCCAAGGGGTTATATGTTATTTGTTTTGATCTCCTGTCATTATCTACTGTTCAGGTCATGGCCACCTTGGAACCGTTCATAGGAGGGAAGAGAAATTGAAACAGTGCTCTTTACTCTTTTGTTTTTTTCTTGTCTTATTTCCTGGAGGGGTAAATAGCATTTCGTCTACCTAGGCCACGTAAAAATAGAGCGCCAATGTGCTTGTGCTTTCGAGTCTCCTACTCTGTCCACACAGCGCGTACGACAAGCACAGTGTTCAGATACTGATTCTCCTTGTTCTGTCCAAAGATGGGATGTGCATGCTGTAAAGGGCCCAACCATTTATTCATGTACAACTCAATTAGTTTAAAGACCTCGGTGTTGGGCTCAAAGGTTCCGCGTCCAAGACATCCCTAATCACTGCCTCAAGGAGCTTATTATCAGCGAGCAGACTCTCCCAGTAATGGTTGAATTCATCTCCTGTCGATAACCCAGAAGACTCCGCATTTGTATCCGAAGTACTGTTCTCAGGGGAAGAATGCCAAAAGTTCTCGGTTTGGGTGGTGTCTGGAGGTTCCTGGGGGGCAACGTCCTTGGTGCCAAGCTGATGGCCAAGCTCTGTCGATATTGGAGCAGATTTCTCGTTCAATTCCACTCCGAGGGGTATTTGTGTAGTTGCAGCTGGTGTGGGGCAGTCTTGTAAGTCGTTCATATCCACGTCTTGCGAGATAGTCTCAGCGGCCAGTGTTTGATCAGAGTAAGCAGATTCTGCCCCCTGATAGTCGTTATCAGCTACTTCTCCTTGGACCTCGCCTGGAGAACGTAGTTGACTCGAGTCAAGACACATCGCCAGCAATTTTGGGAGGAAGCGTTCCCAAACAAACCTTTTAACCTTCTCTTTCATTTGGCCCTCGAACTCTGAGGAATTCTTTATCTCTTCTCGTAAAAGTTCCATAGCCCGTGGACCATGAAAGTATGTTTCTGCAGAGGATATTTCTTCCGAGGTAGCTTCGTCCAGGAAGGGGCCGGTGCACAATGGTTCGTTTGGGAAAAGCACACTGTAGAGGTGATACCATTGCTGGTCGTGAGGCTTGCCTTGGTTGCGCTTGTTGATTTCTGTCAGCATTGCGTCGGTGATCAGCCCTGCTGGTGCTGGGAGCTTCCCTTTACAGGCATGGGATCTTGAGCGGCTGTCCTTGGGAAATGTTGCGTAGCACTGATTACAGTACTTTAAAAAGTGCTTCTTCTTGAGGTGGTCCTTCACATGCCAGATCTCCTTCAACTTCAGCCTGCACGTGGCTCCATACAGCCGCGGATTCCATTTCAGAAACGGACAAGTGTATCGGCGTGAGCTCTCTGTTCGTGTAGTATCAGACGAGACTGGGACCTTTTCGTTGGGGTCTTCATCCTCGCTTTCTCCGGAGCCACCGACACGTTTACTTCCTGAGGGTCCTCCTTTTCCTTTGGTCGAATTGAGGTTTCCTCTCGTACCTCGAATTGATTTTCTGGTTGTTTGGTTCACACTCTGATCCTGTGGTGTACTGTTTCGTTTCCGGGGGATTTTTTGCGTAGCGTACGACCTGAGATAGTCATCAAGCAGCAACCTAGCTATCCATTCAAGGGTTTCCTCGCGCGCAATGGATGCTTGGATAGACTCTGGAGCCCGTGCGTCATTGTCCCCCCTTAGACTGACCGCGGTCCCGGAGTCAGTGCTGCAAATTGAGGATTCTGCAGATGTTATCTCCAAATCTCGGAGTATCTCATCCGCAGCCCATGATTTAGCTGTATCTCCGGCATCAAATGCGCCCGCCCCAAAGAAGAAGTCTTGAGACTTTTGTAAACGATGAGACTCTTCATCGTTAGGGATGTAGGTTCCTGATCCGGCACGCGAGACAGGAGGCGTGGTGGATGCCTTGTCCGAGTTCGGTCCAGGTTGACAGGATCGTTCTCGAGGCCTTGCGATGACACCAAAAGGCTCTCCCCCAAAAAACAAGCCCGAATCTTCCCAAGAGAACTCAAAAAGTCTAGGAAATAGGGCAATGGTTGTGTCAGAGGGGTTTGAGTCCGTGGTCTGGGCTTCAGAACCTGTGTTTTCGCGTTGGTGTGAGAGGTTGGCCGATGACAGACCATCCACTGAGAACGAACGTCCTGTATCCGATATTTCAGGCTCTGAAACAGTCCGCAGAGGCAGAGCACCTGAGGTCCTCAGGAGCATCAATGGTGGTATAAAGTCACGGCTGGTCTCAGGCTGGTCCGAGTCGTCCAGTACCAGTTCCTGGTCTGTCTGAGGCAGAGATTGCATTGCATCATACTCAAGCAGTCCAATGCCGAGGTGGCGCAGTGGGCCATGCGATAGATCCTCTTCACGGGTAAGCGGGCCTCCATCCAAGATCTGAAATTGGTGGCATGGTCAGTTTATTCCAAGTGTACATGATATCAACTAGCGAGAGCAAGATGCTAGTCAGATTTCGAGGGCCAAACCCACTCTGAGAGAAGGCTTTCCATGTGCTGCCGTGCCTTCTGGGTTGACTGGGCTTGTCGACGCGCCAGTGTCGTGTGGGTTGGAGTCAGAATGGTTCTGAGGGAATGGAACCATTTTTCTCGAGCAGTGCAGAGAACCGGAAATTAGGTGACGTAAGTAAGCTAACAAAGTATGAATTCTTGAGCTTCGTGTAAATCCCTGGTCATGAAGGAAGTCAAGTCGATGGTTGTGGTTTCGCAACCTTTTGTATTCTGCATCCTCAGAGCTCTGAGAATTCTGTATTCTCAGAGCTCTGAGGATATCCCTGCAATTGATCAAGGTGGATCCTATGACAGCCAATAACATACAGGAATAGCCGCATGCAGCCAAGGGCCAAAAACAATGACCATACACAGGGGAAATTGCTATGTTCTTACAGAATTGAGAGCCGAGAATTAGATCTGAGGTTGGATTTATGGGTATCTATGTAGTATCTATGGTATTTAGCGGGTATCATGTGGCTCCACCAGAGTGGCAGCGATCATAATTGAGCCAAGGCTTGGACTGGGACGAGGATCGCTGGCTTAATGTTCGCCGGTCGGGGTAATAATGTTAACTGAACATAGCGGTCAATCGAACCCGGATCATCTAAGCTTCTGTTGGAGGGATAGGTAAAGAGCTTCCTATGGTGGCCAGTCTGGGGTATACTCGGAAAGTTAGGCCTCGCAGTTTGTTTCCATCACCCTATTTTAGGAGGTTTCGCGTGGATTGAATAGGGTGCGCTGGCGGACAGAGCCGATACTGTACGAGGCGGCGCCTCTCACTTAATCAGCAGCCTGAAATTGGGACAAAACACCACAACCTAATATAAAGGGCTCTTTTTTTTTTGTTGACCGCGTAACCAGCCCGAGCCTCTTCATGGCGACAACGTAACCCGATGGCAAAGGCTCTGCCTGTTTCAAACTGTACAGTCATCGCTGGTCACGATGCAGGCCAAGCCACCATGTTGGTTGGCTGTGGGGTCGTCGACAGGGTCATGGCCAGATGAAAAAGCACACATCCCTGCAACTGTCTTTACCGACGAGCATCACAATTCAACAGGCCCAGCTTTGGTTTCAAGCTGTTTTATCTTATACAGTAGCGAGAGGGTTTCAGGTCTTGAAATAGCGCTGTCAAGTGGCAACTTGATCAACTATGGCCTGTTGAGTCACAGTCAACTCATCATCGCTGCCTCTATATCCCTGCAAGCTGTCAGCCCAACAGCCGAGTTCCGGCAAGTTGCATTGCTCAGGTGACAACGAGCCAAGGCTTTTCTTTTCTTTCAGGTCCCTAAACCACCTTGCGCAGCCTGGTCGTCAGCGTCGCACGTAGCCTGGGGATCGTCCATCCTCCTGTGTCGCCGGCATCTTCAGCCTTACCGACAGAGGCATGGTATATGCAGCGTAAGCGCCAGGTCCCCAGCATTGACGTATGGAGAAGCCCATTTATAACCCATTTCCAGCGCCGTCCCGTGCTACCCGTGCCGTGCTGCCATCCTTGACTCTGTTGCTGCCTCACAGAGTCTTTTCGCCCCCACTGCCGTGAGGTTTTGAGGCTGCACCACTTGACGTGTTGATGGAACTGCAAATCTGTTCTCTTGAATAACTCGAGTATTCTTGGAACTCTTTGACATATACTCGTACCCTTTGATACCATATACCGCCCTGTAAACCCTCTGCGACACCGTCAAGGCGCCATGGCGGATCGCAAAGAGGGGGAGGGCGCCCAAGCCCAATTCAACCAGATCCTCAAGGATGCCAGCAAGATCTACTCGGACTCGTCTGGGGAGAAACTCGACGACTTTCTGAACCCTCCCATCCGGTCGATCAAAGACCTCTTGGGCCAGATCGACAAGCAAAATAAGCATTTCACAAAGTTTCGCGAGAAGCGACAGACAATCTTTAGCTCCCTCTCGGCCGCACTCGCGCCTGTTGAGGTCGTGGGAGAGCTCGTAGCCGGCGCCACTTCAGAAATGTTTGCCCCGGCTCAGGGCATCTACGGCGCCGTGGCTTACCTGTTCACTGCCGCTCGCGACGTTTCTTCGACTTACGACTCCATCGTGGAGCTGTTTGACCATTTGAAGGTGAGTGATATGTTGCAACCCCGCTTGTGCGTGAGGCTCGACTAACCAGCTCCAAGGATTTCACATCGCGGCTCGACGTCTATGTCAAGCACCAAATGTCGGATGCGCTGCGGAACAAGGTCATCACCATCTTTGCTACTCTGTTCGAGGTGTTTGTCTTGGCAGCCAAAGAAGCCCGCCGTGGCCGTGTCAAGCTCTTCTTCCGGAATGTCTTTGGAAGGGACAATCCCGTGCAGGGCGCTTTTGAGAAGCTCAAGGCTCTCAATATCGGCGAGGAAAGACAGGTCCTCGCCGACACGTACGGGGGCGTGAATACCCTCAACATCAAGACTGATCGGGTGGAAGATATCGTGACCCAGGTCAATCAGACCGTGCTTCAGATGCGATCCGAGGCCCGTGAGCGAACACTCGCCGCACACCAGGACAAGCTCAAAGAGATTCTGGATCCCTCGCCGTTTCCAGAAGACTACTTTACCTCGTTCAACAAGTTGCGAGCAGAACATACTGGAGAATGGATCCTCAAGGACGAAGCGCTGGAATCGTGGATCAAGACAGAGACACGATATATATGGATTTCCGGTGCTCCTGGTAAGTGTCACAGCACACCGAGTCTCAATGCTTATGCTAACTACGCGTGCAGGAACGGGAAAGTCTTATTTGACGACGAAAATGATAGCCTGGGGCATGGAGAAACTGCCCTATCTCGCCTACTTTTACTTCCGCAACAACAACCCAGAGACGAGATCAGTTCTCCAGGCGCTCAGAGATATAGCCTACCAGCTGAGTGAGAGTGACGCCTTCTACGCAAAGCAGCTCCTCAAGAACCTCCACAGCATCGATGAGATCCGGACCGTTCCCAGTGCCTTTCGAAAACTACTTGTCCAGCCTTACCAGGATGATAAACTGGAGAAGACGCTGTACATCTTCCTCGATGGTATTGATGAGGCTAATTCCGTCGAGATTGAGGAGCTACTGGGTCAGCTAGGCTCAGACGACGAGTCTGTCCGACGGCCCGACCACTGCAAAGTCCAGGTCGCTCTTATCGGAAGACCGTACATGACCGAGACGGTGACTGATGCACTTGACCTGGACAGTCGAGGTGGCCATGCTCTAACAACACTCAACGTCACTACCGACCGCAACGCAGAGGATGTCCGGTCGTACATTGAAGAGAGCGTCTGGCGCCTTCGCAACCTCCGAAACGCAGACGCTGAGCTCAGGGACAAGATCGTCGCTGTCATGGTCAAGCAGGCAGACGGTCTCTTCATTCTGGCCAAGTTCATGCTGGAAGAGATCAGTCGGAAACGACACCCGCATTCCATCTTCCAGAGCCTGCAGTCGTACCCCAAGGAGATCAACGGCATGCTTGCCCGGACGCTCGAGAACCTCTCCGACACACTGTACGAGGACCAAGCCAAGGATCTCAACGAGATGCTACAGTGGGTTGCATGCGCCGAGGAAGTGCTGAGTCTCGAGCAGCTGGAAGCTGTCGTCATCCTCAAGATTGGCGACCGCCCGTTCAATCTCGAGGAGACGCTGCGGGGGCAATACGCGTGTTTCTTTGAGCTCGAGCGCGAGGACGGATTGACGACTGATGACTTGGTCCGGGAGCACGAGAAGCAGCAGCGCATTATCAATGGCCAGTCTAGCTCGGGTCGACGATCAAGTTCAGCCAGTCGCCCTGGGTCTGCCAAGAAGGATAGCCCAAGAAGCCAGAGCATCTTTGGACGATCGCCGCCTACTGCATCGAATGACTTTTTGAAACGCACCCTCTCCCCTGCTAGACATGGCAGTCCTAAGCAGTTGAGCCCCTCAAGAAGTCCAGCTCGTGGACTCAGTGGTGCTGCAAGCCCTGATCTCTTTGACTCGATGAGCGAGATGGAGTTTCGATCTAACAAGTCGAGCACATGGGTCTTCTTCTTCCACTCCTCGGTCAAGGAGTTCTTCAGCAAGGAGAACTCGGCCAAGCTGGGTCCTGGCGGAAAAGGCCCAACTATTGGCTTTGATCCTACCGCAGCCAGAATCCATATCCTCAAGACCTGTCTATCCATCTTTACCGACAAGACCTGGTTCGAAAAGTACAAGCTCGGCCAAGGTCGGGAGGCCATCAAGCAGTACGCTGCATGGTACTGGCAAGAGCATTTGGCGGTTCTCGACCCAGCGACTCTCCCTGGTCTCGAGAAGCGTGAGCTCGGTCAACGGGTATACAAGATGCTCACCGACGACAGCATCATTCTCGACTGGACAATCATGTATGAGAAGAACGACGAAGGTCTCGACGTTCTCACAGATCAGAACATGAAGGGCCTGAGGAGGTGGATGGCCGACCCAGATGTCCTCGATGCGATAAGCCCCGAAGCTAGGGACTGGGCCAAGAAGGCTGTCGGCGAGTCCCCCGGTATCTTTAAACCCATCGGTGACTTTTACGCCCGAGCATGGCTTTCGAAAGACTTCAAGAGGTATATTCCCACCATGTTTTGCTTCAAGATTGTCCAGTCCATTGCCTTTATGCAGGAGGGCTACTCCTGGACAGACTGCAACAGACACTGGACCGAGATCCCCGTGGAAAAGCGCATCATCAAGGCCGCCGAGTGGGCGCAGATCCCCGAGACCGCTCACTGGCACCGACGCTGCGGCAGTACCTACTTGACCAACGAGATGCACAACAAGGCCCTGTTTCACTACGACAGGGCCCTTGCCCTCGACAACAACAGCGTCGAGACGCGCGGGCGCATTGCTTATTGTCTCTCGAGGGACGGCCGCTTCAAGGAGGCTCTGGAACAGACTCTCAGGTGCGAGACCAATGAGGAGGAGAGCATCGCCAGCGGCAAACTCGACGAGCAGGCTCTCAAGGGGAGCAAGTGGCGGCTGTACAAGGACCACATCCTCATCGCTCGCTGCTACGAGGAGCTTGCGGATGTCGACAACGCGCTGAAATACTTTGTGAAAGCCATCAAGAGCGCTCGGGACGCTGGCCTCGACCACAAAGAATACAAGGAGTACTTTGAGCCCGAGGTTGGCTACCTGGAGCTGCTGGCCACAGAGAACCGCCACGAAGAGGTCATCAAGTGCCTGCAGGAACTCGACGAGGACATTACCGATAGAGAACACGATCGAACACGTCTCGTCGACTTTTTCCTGGAGGAATACAACAAGCCCCTCGTGATCGACTGGATCCCCAAAGCAGCGAGCAAAGTCGGCTCAACCAACTTTGTCCTCGACCGCCTCATCTTGACCATCTCAGTAGCCACCGCAACCCGCGATCCCCTCAAGGCGCTGTATCTGCGTCTCTCCCTCGGCGCGACGTACACGTACGACCGCGACACCGACTCGGCCATCGACCTATTCGAGCAGATCACACAACTCGGGTACCGTCCTCGGGGCAACGTGCCAACGCGGCAGGCCTACGCTCTGGCCTTTCAGAAGCTCGCGGCGCTGTACAAGGAGAGGATCCTCCACGCAGGCGTCGGCACGGACGAGGCCAAACCGTGGCTCAAGGATCTGGAAAAGGTCAGAGATCAGCAGAACAAGCATCATAACCAGGACATGCCCATCAACATGGTCGGCTCAGACGTCAACGTCGCCGCCATCTACCTCGCCCTCTTCCGCCGTCTCCTGGGCCGCAACTCACATCCAGACCGCGACCTGCGCAAGCTCATCAACGACAGCCTCGTCATCCTGGACGACGACGACGCTCAAAACGACGCGTTTGCGCTGGACAACCTCCTCCGCCTCTTCATCGCAGCCAACGACGTCGAAAACACGCTCGCCCTCGCCCAATCCATGCGGCGCATCGACCCCAAAGCCCTCGCGTCGACGCCCACAGACTCGCCCGTGCTCACGCGGGTCGAGCCCAAGCTGCCCGAGATACAGACGATGCAGCAGAGCTGCGCGCAGTGCCTGGACCTGATCCCGCCGTCGGACGAGTTCTACATCTGCCAGTACTGCGTCGAGTACTACGACACAAAGTGCATGAAGGTCATACGGGCGGACAAGAACGCCACGGCCGACCACAGAGCCGACTTGATCTGCCGGAGCGACCATGAGTGGCTTGTGGTGCCGCCGCTGGGGAGGGTGCTGCACAGGGGGGAGATTCTGCTGGCGGATGGGAAAGTGGTGAGTTTTGCCGAGTGGAAGGCTGCTTTGGAGAAGAAATGGGCGCGTGAGGGTTGAGTTGTACATATGGAGTACTGTGATGGGCGAGCATGGGATGGAGTTGCATTGATACATGGTGTGTTTTTGGGTATTGGGCAGAAAGGAAACATAAGAATGCATTTATTCGGCAAACATCGTCTCAATAATGAGAGTTGGATAATCTACTTAGTCAGAATCCGTATAGGAATGGGAGTCTTGCATTACTCTCCGTTCATGTACCAATTTGCATTCCTACATCCTCATATGAGCCCCTGGTTCCTCGACAGTTACAATGGTAGCCCTATCCCCTTCTGCAACTCTTAAAGTCAAGAACCTAGAAATGCATTACATAGCACTCTCTACTCATGATATATGCAGCGCAATCACCCAATAAACCTGACACCATCACTGCCGAATTCAACCGCCCAGTGTTGCCAATATCATTGGGAGTCAACGCGGTGATATGCATCCACGACAGAGCTGACTAATAGACAAGGTTCCCACTCACAATTGTTTTCCTTGTTTATTGCTTCTGCGAAAGGCCTCTTATCGTTGAATAAAGGGCCGATGGGGCATCCAGACTGCTCCATGTCCATCTACCTTCCAATCAGGCCCGAACACTCTCAGATGAGGCGCCTTGCTGCTTCCTTTTCGTACGCCTCAATAACCCTTTCAGGACTGACAGGGCTTTTCTTTAGACCGTGTTTGTTTCCCGTCTCAATGTATGCCTTCTTGAAGATTGAGCACAAACGAGGGGAGCGCCGACAGTTGGGCACTGCCTTTTGGGAGAGCATCGCTTCTACCTTGTAACGAAGAATACCCTCTTCATTACTGAACTCATCCATCGAATAATTGCAGCTTTGAGAGTTGAACACAAAGAGCTCAACACTGCATGCACCCTCATTATCGAACGTGCCCAGAGCAAGATGCGACCCCTTGCCATCGCATGCAAGACGATGATGAAGGATTGCAAGAGCCTCCCCTATCGCCTCAGCAAAGTCTCCAACTCCCAGCCCAAGACTTTCCATGTCTGTGAGGGAGAGCTCCAGGTTTCCGAGTGAGAAACGGCCAGGGGAATAGGGGAGCTCGGTGACGCCAAGGCAGGGATGAACCAAACAGTGTCTGTTCTCGGGCCGGTTCAAGATTTCTTCGACAACGAACTGATCCATGGAGAGTCCGGGGCCTCTAGGATGGAAGTGATTCACCAATGCGCGTCGAACGACTGTAGGCAGCGATCCCACGGCGCTCCCGCTTTGACTCCAACCACTATAGTCTTCCCCAACTACTTCGCAAATTGATATGGAGCTGTCTCCCCAAATCTCAACGAGGCCTTGGCTGTCCTCCCTGGTTGAGTTGGGAGACAGAGTGTCACCATCCAGGATGACAGCGTCCGAGTTCAAGGTCTTGGAGAGAATCTCGGAGGGGGAGAGACGGTCAAGTTCGGACACCCGGTATGAGCGCCCTGGCTGCTCAGCGGCAGCCATGGTGTTGAATGAAGACTGACGAGGTCAAGGTGATGTGTGGGTATCAAGCCGGATTGAAAAAGAGACAGGAGAAGCTTTTATGCATGGACAGCTCGATACTGAACCCCGGATGATTAAGGGGTCAAACAGCTTTCGCTCGTTACACAACCAGCTTATTGTTGAGCAAAACAAAGTCCTGCGCGGGTAGTGACTGCGGTGGCTGGCAGGCTATCTATAGCAGAGCAACAGGAATAATCAGTGCGATTGGCTATACCTGAGACAACTGTATAGCAAACATTACAATGCTCTAATGCTGACCAATGAGAGACTATCATAAATAGAAGTCAAAGAGTTATAACAGCAAACACGGGCGGCTGCTGGCGTTGGAGTGAATCCATCAACAGAAATATGCATGACAAACGGCCAACAACAGTCGAGATCTCCAACTACGGCAAACGGTACGAAAAAACACATGCGAGAATCACAAACAAATGAACGGCCCCAGCTTGAGTATCAGCAGTGTTGTGGAGGACTTCTTTCCCAGCGGTTACTTGGCAGAACTTGACAGAGCTCACAGAGTTGAGTTGGTGTTGAACCCAGCTGATATTGAGCCGCCAATGCCCGAGGTCAAGGAGCGCCCCTGAAAGTGCCCCTGCATAGCACAAACGCCTGTAACTTTGGCGCTCTGACTCTCTCTCCAGTGGCTGCTCACCCTGCCCGAGGCGCACCTCGGTCAAGCCCAGCGACATCGGCGCCCAGAACCGCACGTGTGAAGCTGTGTAGTGACGAAATCACACAGACATCCGCCCTTGACGTCTTCCCCCACGTTCCCTGGAAAAAAAGTTCCCCAGATCAACCTCAACCCCCCAGGCACGACAATCACAATATGGCGTCGACCTCGCAAGAAGCAGACAAGAAGCAAAAGACCAGCGCCCTGCGCTCCATCATCGCTGGGTCGACCGCCGGTGCCGTCGAGATTGGTACGTTGCCCACGCCATTGACTTGGAAGCTTTGCGACTGACGACAAAGTGTAGCCATCACCTATCCCGCCGAATGTACGTCCACGTAGCCGAGACCAACCTCTGCCTCGAAACAGATCGCGCCAGGACAGCCAAGGGGAACCGGGACTGATTGGAGCGTGTAGTTGCAAAGACCCGGTCGCAGTTGAACCGACGGTTAGCAGAAGGGAAGAAGCTCCCATGGCCGCCGTTCGGCAAGCAGTGGTATGCCGGATGCACCACTAATATCATTGGAAACTCGGCCAAGGCTGGAATTCGTATGTGACGTCTCTTCGACGGTGGTTCAGTCGCCTCGCGTGTGCATGGATTGGCTGACTGGGGATAGGATTCATGGCCTTTGATCAGTACAAGGCACTCCTGGCCGATGAGAATGGCAAGCTTTCAGGGCCTCGAACTGTCATTGCTGGCTTCGGCGCCGGAGTGACAGAGTCATTGCTGGCCGTTACTCCCACGGAGAGCATCAAGACGACCCTGTAAGTCCCAATCTCCCCCAGACCATGACTCACCACCAGGCTCACCGACGGCAACAGCATCGACGACCGCAAGTCCCCCAAGCCCCGAATGCGCGGCTTCCTCCACGCCGTCCCCATCATCGCGCGCGAGCGCGGCATCCGAGGCTTCTTCCAGGGCTTCGTCCCAACAACCGCCCGTCAGGCCGCCAACAGCGCCACCCGCTTCGGCTCCTACACCTTCCTCAAGCAGCTGGCCGAGTCCTACACTGCCCCCGGCGAGAAGCTCGGCGCCGTGGGCACGTTTGGCATTGGCGGTCTGGCGGGTATGATTACCGTGTACGTGACGCAGCCGCTCGACACGATCAAGACGCGCATGCAGAGCATCGAGGCACGCAAGGTGTACGGCAATACGTTCAACTGCGCGAGGTCCATCTTCCAGCAGGAGGGTGTCTTGACGTTCTGGAGCGGTGCGCTGCCACGTCTGGCGAGACTGATTGTTTCTGGAGGCTTGGTGTTTACAATGTACGAGAAGAGCATTGAGCTCATGGATAGGATAGATCCGGAGAAGCAGTACATTTGAGGTTTGGAGAGGTTGCGCACCAAGGGCTGCGATGTCTTGGCGCCATGCTTCTGGCGCTGTGTATTAGATATTTTGGTGACAAGTCCGAGTATAGAAAAGAACTCGAGCTTCATTGTCTCATTTACATACTTTCGGCATCTAGTGCAGTAGCAACTGCTTGTTGCAGGTGAGACCCTTCATCTCTTAACGCAACCCGATCAGTGAGGCATGGGGGGCTTCATCTGCGCTCGTTGAGCCCATGACTCCGTTAACCCTCACCTCGATAGCGCCCATCACTGTAGTTTCACGAAATTCATGGATAAGTTGAATCAGCAAGCAAAGTCCTTAGAATCCAGCCAAGTGAGTCTAGGTGGTGGCGAATGTAGGATCCTACACGGTAACAGTCCAGCAGGCGTGAAAGGGAATCGCTTTTGATACAGTAATTGTACAAGTACATATACAACCAGATGTCAACCAGATATCGTCTCATGGGTATCTTTACACGCCGGTAACCACGTCTCCTCTGGTAATCATCACATCGTCTCCCCATAACGCCCTGCGTCTACTGGAACCGAATCATACCAGACAACCTCTTGCCCAACCTCTCCAGCCACGACCGGTTCGGCGCCTCGTCAATCTCCCTCACCAGGTCCTCAAAGTACGTAGGCTGGCTCTTTGGCTCGAGCAGCCGTCCCTTGAGCTTGAACTAATCCTCGAGTCAGCATTTTAAGTCCCCTGCGTTGAAACGTCGGCGCATACCCGATCGCTGTACCGGTCCTGCAGGAGAAACTGCAGCGCCCTCGCCTTGAGCAGCTCCTCGTGCTCCATGGAGGGCTTGTAGTTCGAGTATCGCTCGGTGACGGTCTTGCCGAGGACATCTTGGAGCTGGTGGTCGGGGCGGAGGGCCTGCTTTGGCCAGCGGGCAAAGACGTCTGAGTAGATTTTGCGCTGCGAGAGGTGGGGGGTTAGCCGAGAAGTCTCTTGCGGTATTTGAGCGTGTAGAGACTCACTGATAATGAGCGCGACATTGTGAATTGAGGACGAGGGTCGTTGCGAGAGTCGAACTGCAGCTGGCGAATTCCACGACGTCAACCATTGAAGAAATTCCCAAGTACAGTGCTCTTTCAACAGTGCTGATGGATTTTGAGACTGTACTGTCAGAGCACCTGATTGGGTCATGTGGAATTTGCCTCAGGCCGCCACAAGACCCTTGAATCGATTGCCTCCTTCAGCCTTGAGTGGTCTGTGGAGGTGGAGCCAGCCGAACACAGCCACCTCACAATCACATTCAGAGCCGTTAAGCACCTTTTCTCTATTAGTACCGTGCCTTGGTTGAAAGGGGTTGAGGCTGTTAAGTTTACTGCTGAATCCTCCTTTAGTCATTATTCAATAGCATAATCAAGGGGTAAAAGACGGCCGTCAGAAACGCAAACCAAGCCAAAAGCATCCCCCAGTAGTCGTCATCCAGTGCTCGAAGCGGGAGACGCAAACACAGTGCGCCATTGAATCTCCGCATCATCCACTCGTGGCAGTGGCCCCGCCGGACTTTCCATCCGCGTGCTGCCTTTGTAAGCCCCTAAAACCCGGATATTGACTAATGCGCGCCTCCCGACTCTTGGTTCTCCTCGCCTCGTAAACGGCCGGAGGCAACGCAACCACAACCGAAACCCTTCCACGTCGTTCCCTTGAGCCCAAAAAACTCCCCTTTTCGCACTGGCTCGTCACCTTTTGCGCCCGTAGATTGCAACTTCTCTCCTTTATTGCTTCTCTTCTTCTACTTCTTTTCGTCTCTCTTCTCTATTTCGACCCCGATACCCTTGCGACTTCTTTATCGTCTCGTGCCTACTCCATTTGTTAGTGGCGAGCGGACCTGGGAGGCCGCCCGACACCGCCAGAATAGCCATCATGTCGGGACGATACGAACGAGTAAGCACCAGCGCATCCTGAGGCTTTTCGGTACGAGTTACTAATTCCTCTACTCTAGATCAACGTCAACGACGAAGACGACTTCAATAGCCCCGTCGACGCCCGCAATAATCATCTCGCTCAGCCCGTTCCAAACTCGCCACCGCCTTCATTTCACTCCCGATCCTCTTCTCCTACGCGACAGCGCCAGGTCGATTCTACCCTTGCCGATGCCTTTGACGACGATGACGATAGCGACGACGAGGTTGACGACCGGAGGCGGCTAATGCGGCATAATTCGACACCGCCGTCCTCATCATCGACCGACAATGTCAGCGCCTTACAAATACCCGTTCAGCCGCCGACGGCTACGGTACCAACGCCATCAGGTTCAAGGTCAACGAGGGTCGTGGGCGGAGGTTCTGGATCTGATGGTGTTTTTGCCAATCTATCCGCGCGTCCGGAGAGGGGCAGCAGTGACCCCGAAAAGGATGAGCAACCACCTGTATGTGACATTGAGACTTTGTTGTACTGATCAAAAGCTGACCCTTTTTAGTCGTACGAACAAGCAGCCGCCGACGCTGCCCCCCCTTACTGGGAGACCACCATTCTGGCTCCCGGCATGGGCGGTCCTGACGAGGTATACATCGACGGCATGCCTGTCGGATCCTTCTTCTCCTTTATCTGGAACGGCATGATCTCGACATCGTTCCAGCTCGTCGGCTTCCTCCTTACCTATCTCCTCCACTCGACCCACGCTGCCAAGCATGGTTCTCGCGCTGGTCTCGGCATCACACTTATTCAATACGGCTTCTACATGAAGGGCGTCTCCGAGGACGAGCCCCCCGCTATGAGCGGCCCCGACGGCTACGCTGCGCCCCTCGACCCCAACTCGCACGACTTTCAACAGACCGACGTAACGGACGACGATCTCGGCAGCATAAGCGGCGGCGAATGGATGGGCTACGTGCTCATGGTTGTCGGCTGGTTTCTTCTTATCAAGAGTGTCGCCGAGTTCCTGCGGGCACGACGACACGAGCAGCTCGTTCTGCAGAGCCCAGACCGCGGTCTGGGCG
>JAJODA010000208.1:0-36694 GCA_021730345.1 Fusarium cicatricum | reverse complement strand
CTCTCGGTGAGTGCTCAATGCCAGAAATGCGTAGACACGCTTGTGGCCGCGTGCGTGGACATCAGGAATACGGAAGATGTAAGCGGTGGTGTAGCCGGCGAGAGCATCACCGAAAAAAATGGGGCCACCCGTGACAGCCGAGCCGGCGCTCTGTGTCGTTACAAAAGCCGGGGAAGTGGTCGATTGGGGAGATGTGGGGGTGGTCGTAGTAGGGGCCCGGGGTAAAGTTTCGAATGAGAGAGTGCGCAAGCATGAAGCCCGTATGAGGGAGAATGAATCGGGCAAGACCGGATCATGAGTTGAGGTATAGTCGACATAATGGACATGGAAAGGTGTCCGATCTGCCGCAGTCGAGGGGCCTGTGCCGGCGCTGGCACTGGAACGAGAAGTATTGCGTGAACTGACAGAAGGTGTGATCCTTGTGCGCGCTCGAGAATCCTCGTCCCGCTCGCCATCGGTATCGCTGGAGGTTTGGGAATTGGGAGGTGACGCCTGGCCACCGGATCCAAAAACCCGTTCCGCCGGAGCGCGTGTGCGCAAGGTCGGTCCACGGGCGTTGTTGGCAAGATGGACATTGTTCGAGCCCCCCTGCTGCCGCGGTAGGGTCATGGCGCAGTTATCGCAAGGGCCCTGTTTCTTGGTGACGGTCTCATCGTAGGTTCTTCGGAAACTCGAATCGCGTCGCGGGTGCTGGGGCGGGACCGGCCGTGGGCTCTCAGGGGGAGTATCGATGGCGGACGGAGTTGCAGCAGCGCCCGAGCTGGAGGATCGCAGCAGGGCAGCGCGTTGCGCCTGGGCATCTTGTTCAGAAGCCGGCACTGAAGAACTCCGGGAGAGGTTGAGGTTGTTTAGTGCGTCGTTTAAAGCGGCCGATGACTGAGACGTGGGTCCCGTCTCATGCGCGCTGGATCGTGGTCGACCATCGGCAGGGAGTAAACCATCCTCGAAGCAGACGGTACACGAGGCTGGTAGGCCCTCAGTAACCATGAGAGGGGTCGGGCCATGGAGGTCGCAGTAGTGAGCAAGACATAGCTGGAAAGAGAACATTAGCTGCTGTGTTTTGCGCATGTGTAACAGGTAGCTAGTTGGATCCAATGCAGAGGATCGCCAGTAGAAGGGTGCGCAGAAGCCTTAAAGGGAAGCAATTACAGCAACAAAGGGGTGTTTTTGGGTGTGATTCCAAGCCAGAAAGCCCATGACGTTATGGTGCTGTTCCTGTTGCAGGGATGGCTGTAAATGGACAAGCAAGCGGGCATGTTGCAAGGGGTGCAAAGGGGGAGAATGGAAGGTCTGGCATTTTAGATGGACAAAGCAAGAGATATATCTTGTTTGTCGCTAAGGGCTTGTCTCGGTCGCCCTCTCTCGTCGTTATCTCGGCAACGGGCCGCTTCTCGAGGTCATGGGGCTGGAGGTAGGGCAGTGATGTGGCACTCGGTGAGTTGGGATTTCGAGGGGAGCATCTTGATTGCTCGAGGCATCGACGAAGTCGGTTCGAGGGCAGGGCAGTCATCGCGGAGCGGTGAAGCGGTGTGGAAGTATGTGCATGTCTGTGTGCGCCTGTGTATTGTTCGTGTCTGGACAAGGGTGTGCGGACAAGTTTGCGCGCGTGGGATGTGTGTGTGTGCGTGTCAGACAGCGGGCGGCTCGGGGACCATTGAGGCACGGCAGACGGGCCGTCAACGGGCAGGCAGCCGGGGGTTGAGGGTGTGGGAAGGAAGGGAGAAGGCTAAGGGGGACACAGGCAAGGGAAGTAAAGAGCCGACATGAAGAAGCAACGTCGATGAGAGACAAGACATGGTTGTTGGTGTAGGGATGAAGCATGATATATGACAGAAGTAGGCATGTTGAGAAGTGGTATCAAGATCTCAGGTTGGGTGCCAGACCCAACAGAACGGACAGCAATGTTTGAGTAGGTGCAGTAGAGAGACAAAGAACGGGGGAAGCGCAAGTAGATGTGTCTGGCAGCAGGGATGGTTTTTGGAAGGACCATGTGAAGTGCATGGCGTGTGATGCCCTCACAGAATAGGGCGTAGATCGAACGAGACAGCTTGGAGCGTGGAGCGAAAAGCGTGGGTAGTGCGACGTCGGACGTGGCAGGAATTGGCATGTGGTGGTACGGCAAGACATGATGATGATGGGAGTTTGTGTTGTACACTTACAATGTATGTCATGACGTATCGCAGGCGGATCGAATCGCGGCCGTGAGAACGAGCAGTTGGGATTATCGATTGGACGAGGTTGCGAGACAGGGAGGTGTATATCTCTTATCGGGCAGCACAGCTTAACAGCTGGAGCTGGAGCTGTAGAATCCGCTGATTCGGGGCGAGCGAGAAGCAGCTGACGGGATGAAACAGGAGGGCGGCGCAGTAGGGGTAGCTGCTGAAGATTCGCTTCGATTGATCGCTCGTTGGTGCGCGGGGGGCTGCTTATTGTCGCTGTCTGCTTGACTTGCTTGCCCCAGGGTTGGCCAGTCTGGGGAAGCTCGACCGTTATAGGTGGCACACAGCACGTGCACCTACGACAACGCGTGCGATTGCTCCAGGCAAGTCTGTCGAGGAGATGGGGGTGCCGAGGAGGAGGAGGAGGAGTTGTTAAAGAGACAGACAGAGAGAACCCCAGAGAGAAGCCAGCAATGGCGGGGGAGGCGAGAGAGAAATCCCACGCGAGGATGCGCGCACGAGAGGGGCAATTAAGAAGAAGAGCGGAACCAAGAGGAAACGGTCGAGGGCGGAAAATCGCGGGTTACCGGAGGAAAGTTCTGAGGCGTGAGAAAATGAGAGAAGCCCCAGATCGAGAGTGAGTGGGAGAAAGAGAGAGAGCAGAGGGTGAGGGCGCAGAAGTGAGAAAGAGATGATGGAAGAGAGGATGGGAATTAGAGGCGATTCGACGGAAACGACGGACAAGGTTTAGGACGGGAGCCAAGCCTAGAAGAGATGCCTGAAAGGCAAAAATCCCAATGGTTTTAAAAAGAGAGAGGGAAAGTGACGGCAAAAGGGTTTTCTCGTGAGTCTAATTGCTTCAGGTTTCTTCAGTCCATCGTGTCCCATCTTTTGCTGCTGGCGGTGCCTGTGCCTGCTGCTTGCGGGGGTGGGCGTATTTTAAAAGGGCACCTCGTGAACCTGCGAAACCGTTTGGGCATGGGACATGGACATTGGAGACATGGGCATGGATGGACATGGGGGACAAGGTCTCCATTGCTTCCATCAAAGTGGGTGTGGGAGTGGGCGTGGGTTAACGTGAATCTTAGTGAGGGGGACAGCGCCCAGGTGGGAGTGGAGTGCTAGGCTGGGCCTAGGTGATTTGCTAGCTCTGGTCTAGGGTACCTAAGAACGAGCGCGGCACCCGGCACGTCGTCAACGGGCGGACAAGACGCCAACAACGGCAGTGCAGCCAAGAACAATCAAACGCCCCCTGTATCGTGGGAGTGCGGTTTGACCAAGTCGAGACGAGAGGCTTGGGCATCAGTATTAATTAAGGGCTGGTGTTGAAATGAGTTGATGGTCCTGGGTATCAACAAGATAAGCAAATATATACAAGGCCACAGCATGGACCTCTATAGTATCAACTCAGCGACGGGAGTCGGTCCGGATATTACCAGAGGAGGCTCAAACCGAACCGACTGTTGTTGACGGTGTCCACAAATACAAGGCCTTTTCTTTTTCGATGACGACCAGCTGCATTCTAGAAGGAATTATGGACAACCTCACCGCAAGAGATATTCCAAGGAACAATTGCCTCATAGCACGGGACAGTCCGGCAACCGGCGCTACTGGCGGAAACCCTACAGGTACGGCTCTTCAACTACCACGCAGGTACGACGCGATAAGAACTCTAGCGAAAACAAGGACAAAAAGAAGACACCAAATCGTCGTAATAGGGGTCCTCCGGTTGGGTCTCGATCCGTGGCAGTCTACCTCTCCAGGGATTGGACGTCGACGACAACCCCAAGCCTCCGAGCGTCGGCCACAAAAGCCACCAGGGGGAAACACCGGGAGTGGAACCTGTCCGCTCACTAGCCTGGGCAGACTGACCACCAGTCAAAGGACGAGGACAAAGGCAACGGAGGGGCTGGAGGGCGTAGACTCACGGGCGGACTTTTCTAGTTTTGACTTGTTAGCTCCGCCATCCCCTTGGACCTCACCGAATGTCCTCGAAGTTCCTACTGGGGGCTAGCGGGAAGGCTAGAAGCTTTGGATAGCTGATGGGGGGGATGCAACGGGTTATGTAAGTCGGACGCAACCATTGTGGGCAGCAAGCACAAGAAACAGGAACAGGGCCCGAACCGAGTGGGTTGCGGAAAGGTCTGGAGCGTAGCAGGCGAATGAAGAAGAAGAAAGAAAAAAAAAACACAGAAAGCTCCGGGCTGTGAGGGGAGATCCCGATGCTGAGGCACAATGGAGACTAGAGGCCGGGACTCGTGGGTAGCGGGATCCACTCGTCGCGTGCGCCGGTCGAAGCGAGAAGGCCTTTATTTCCTGGAGGAGGATGATTGGCGACGGACGGACGAAGGGACTCAAGCGAGGGAACGACGGGTGGTTGACGCGTCCGTAACATCTAACGAAAGGATTGAGATGGCAATGACGAATAATGGTGATAAAGATGAGGAGGAGAGAACAAAGACGAACAACTAATAATACTGGTACTGAGAAGAACGTAGCGTAGCATTGTAATCTTCAACAAACCGGATGTAGGTCAAAACGCACCTATCACCAACGGCCTCTAATCCAAAAGAGGCGTTGACGATGGTCATTATGACAACAGCGACACCATAACCTGAGGTGTCGCACCGACGATGCGTTCATCTCACTCGCGTCTGTGCCACGATGCAGTTCAAGGACTTCAGCTCTCAATCCAACGCTGCCGAGACCTTGACATGACATCGGCGCTGCGGAACGACGACAGTATGACCCTCGGTGTCCAGCCGCGCAGGAACAGACAAAACGCCCACTCTCACAAACAAGTTGAAAATGAGCTATGCACACACCAGCCGCAAGACCCTGCCTGCATCATCGAGAACGCGAGCGAGCGGCGTCACAAGCTGGTGGTTCTCCCTGTTTCGCTCGCTGCCAAACCAGTGGGTTCGTCCGCCGATGCGGATACGATGCGATCCAAATGCTACGAGACGAATGTCGGGAGGAGAAAAGGGAAATGCCCGCGACAGGGGGAGGGTTTGTGACAGTTTTCCAGAAGACTTCCATCCCTCACATTGGTGGGGTTCCATTGGAAACGTGACGATCGGGCTGGGTTTCATCCCAACTCCACCCAGCCATTCAATAGATGCTCAGGTTAATTACAAGGTGTTTCTTGGTGACTATCTCTCTCCCTGAAAGCTTCCTTTTTCCTGACGTCGTATCCACTGAATTAATCAAATGCGCAACTGACTCGAGAGTTGACAGGTAACCAGCCCGACGACACCTTTCTTTTCCTCGGCCAACAAAATGCAATCTTGCTGGATTGCACCCAATGTCGAGAGCACCCCAACGTGACCGAGGCACGGTTAACTAACTCATCTTACATGGGAGAGGCAGGAAAATGGGCGCCATCCGACATTGCGGACGTCGATGTGAGCCCACGACACGGTTTACCCCTGCGGTCAAGGTACGCCAGGGCTGTAAATGACGAGGTCCAGGCGCTTGCATCTCCCCAAAGTTCCACGATCGCATCCATGCGCCCACGCGTTGCGCCCATCGGGGGCCGGCTCTGTTTGCTGTTCCTGGTTCTTTTTTGTCATGTGTGTGTCTTGACAGGATGCACGCGGCAAGGGCGCACGCATCGGAGAATCAGAAGCTGGACCAAAAGGGTTCCGTTTCATCCCAGGGGCTCACAGAACTCCAGAGTCTCGGCGGCATAATCGTACGTCTTTTTCTGTCAGGGGGGGCTGCTGTCAACGGCCCTAGGGACGGGATAAATGCTGCTGCGACTGGACTAGGGACTTATCGTGAGTCTTGTGACGGGCGATACTTCCGTGGCTGAGACCGTCCCCAGCTTTGTCCTAGTCCTCTTAGTCCCTTGTGTTCCCCAGTCCCGTCCGATGGGTGCCGCGTAGCTCTTGGCAACGAGCAACATTGACACCGTCAAAGAGATCTGCAGGTGGACAAGTAGTATCTGCAAGTTTCGATTTCGATTAATTACCAGCAGAATGGTCATGCATGTACGTATCGACTTAACTTACATGCCAGGTCCCCAAGCCTTTGGTTGTTATCCTCGACCAACCGCGAGCGCGGGTTGCTCTGGCTAGGGTCTTCCAGAGAGTACCTAGAGTACCCCATGTTGCTTGACATCATTCTCAATCTATCTGCTACCTTCTCCTCAGAGCTCGAGTTCGCCCTTTGCTCAAACGAAACGGTTCCAGGCCCTTGCATCTCAGCCATGCGAAACGCACCACGTCAAAGAGACATTTGATGTCGGTTCGGCTCGGAACGTCCCCCTCTGACATCAGGATCCTTCCAGACCATCATCTGGATACTGCAGTTTTGACACACCCCTTGGAGCCATGGCAACGCCACTACCGTATACAATTGTCACGATCCTCAGTCTCAGACTTCACTCATCTCCATCGGCTAATTCCCCATAATCAATCCCTCACCGCCCTCACTCCACGTCTATGGTCCTTCTCTCCACGTTTCTTTGTCCTTTCTTTTTCCCTGCATCCAACCTGCCAGCTCGCAAGCCACTGCAGCCGTCGTTCCCGCTTCTCCGGGAGTCCAAGGGCGGCCCTGAGTCTTGGAATCCTGACGGTTGCTCACAAGGGAGGCAGCGCAGAGGCAAAAGCAATGATGCTGCATTGATGCGGCGTTCTCGTCTTCACCCCCCCACCGAGGGCGCGCGCGTGCCCGCACGCACATGGATGTGCCTTGTCTCGTAGGCGAGTAAGATGCCAGGGCCCAATCAGTCCCGAGAGATGATGATGCAGCGAGCGAGCAAGCTCGGCTTAGTACGCCGAGGCATCTCATCCCTGGTATACGATCTGCGCATGACAAAATAGCCACGATTCAGGCCCCAGTGGGACATGGGAAAGGTGACGAGTCGCTTTCTTATCTGCGAGGTAGATCATCTTTGCAGGAATCAACCTTGATTCTGAAGGGCTGGTTTATTAAAAGGGTTGGCCGTTTTGCTTTAGCGTTGCTTGTTCGCGTTGTCGTCTCTTCCCTCTGTCGATCCCCGCCCCTCTGGGCCTGGCTATCGCGATACCCAACGATATCCTTAGTATGGTTTCTGGCCAAGGTTAGACATATCGATTGGTTGTCTCGAGAGACCTCGTACGCCCAGCTCCAGATGGCGACGCATGTGTACGCAAGGACGTTCGTGATATGCGCCTCATTCAACCATGCATTTCATGGTAGACATATTGAGCCAGGCCCCGCCCATCTGTCTCCATCAGCTCCCTCTTTGAGGTGACCCGAGTCCTTAAAGGGGAAACCGCGCAAGAAGGGGCCACTGGGACTTCTTGGGTCTTTGCAGAGGCTGCATTGTCATTTCCTAGCCTCCCGAATGTCATATATCACATTGGGTGGTGAACTATCGGAATTTGAAAGGAGAAGGTCTCATGCGTTGGCATAGCAAGGAGTCTCATGCAGGGCAAGTCTCGGAGGCATTGTGATTTCCATTGACTTCTCACCGCCACCATCGGCTCGCATCGGGGCTGTTGGGGTTCGGACGGTTTGTTCGAAATGCATACAGTAGGAGAGGACGCTGGCGTCGTGTTGCGTCATGTCATCCAAGTCTGACAAGTTCGTGTTAGGCGGGACCTAGAGGGCACGTAGTTCATCACCAGATCGAAAGTTGATCCCTGGTGGTCATGACGAGTTAGGACGGCAGCATCCCCGTATAGAGATTCCACAGGATGGCGATGGAGAGACAATGGCGAATTTTAGGCCATCGTGACTGACAGTAAACTCCCGAGTGCCTATGGGCTACGTTTGATGACGCAGGCTCTGTTGAGGTGGATCGCTTTCCTTGGTAGTATGTCGATTCTTGTAACCTTCCAGGCAACAGATGGAACTCGACCATGAAGTCATCAAGGTCAGCCCTATCAGGCACCGCGCGTCGGCATTGGTCGGATGTAATGCAGTAACTGGTATAGTCGATTGAGGTCCGAGGACGGCGCCAGGTTGCCGAAACTATCGGAACGATAGCTCGAACATCCCCTCACCGGTGGTTATGTTAGCGGCTTCTATCTGTTGCGGTGTACCTGGTCCAGGTCCTCGGCAGTTCATATTGCTGAGTTGTAATCACCTTTCTCACGCTAAGAATTGCCATCGCTAGAGGCAAAGCTCATGTCTAGTTGACTCAACTAGAGAGGCAGAAGCAGCGGTGTGGGATAACGGCAACATGTGAGAAATGGACAAGGGGAGATTGACAGAGACATCTTGTTGAAGTCATTGCCGCAAGTGCTGATAGCCGTTGGAAATGGCCAGGTGAGAAGAAGGGCCATACGAAGAAATAAAGTTGAAAGTACTAGTATGTAAGGTAGTCATAGCCCCCGTAGCCGATATAATGGTTGGGGTTCAGATTAGCTGCCCCGGAAAGTCCCTGTTGATCCGTGTGTTCAGAACCCGGCGGTTGAGACCAGTTTCCACGACTGCCAGTCGCTGATAGGTGAGTGGGTGTGCTGCCATATGATTGCCCGGGACTTTGTTTGATCTTGCGTTGATGCACAAGGACGTTTGTGTCTGTTAGCAAAAAGATGTAAGACAAGCGAGATTCTCGAGTTGCCAAAGCAATCGTAGGGCCATTCATGGCCGAGCAGTCATGCTCAATTCATGTTGTAAGCCGCCGCCTCACTCTCGTCCAGCTGATTCTTACAGGTTGGCTCGGAGCTGAGGCCCTCTGAGGTGGATCTGGGGTCCCTGGCACATTTGGCTTCAACCAGGCGCCTCAACAAAGCCTTTGTCGTATCCAATGTGGACAGAACCTTGCCCAAGTTGACAACATGGCACTATAGAGCTCTGACCTGTCAGTCTTTGTCTCCTCCTAGTAGATCAGAGCCCACAAGCTCGTCCTACCACAAGGTGCATCATCACGATCGTCGTGGAGAAGTGACTATTTGAGGCCCACTCGCGAGAATCGTAGGGCGAACCAGCTCTCCACCCATCGCTGATTCCTAGCCGATAATAGCGGATGCACAGTGGACTCCTGGCGGCTCGTCGAGCTTGGAATGCTCTCAGTGGCTGCTCTCTGGCCCCCAGTGCCAGGCGGCCCCGCGCTCAGGGATGTATGCAGGTCGGCGCGACTGGCCTGTGCACATTGGATCGAAACGATTGGAGGCGGAGTCAAGTCTGCGGTTCAGCCTTGCCAGATAGACAACAGCATGATAGCATGAGAGGGACGAGAGGAAGAAAGCCTTGGAGAATGGCTAAGATGGGACTAGGGGCATTGTAGAATCGTTCTTTCGGACTATTGGCTTACGTAGTAGGTAGTCTTGGGGTTGCCTTACCATGGATCTGAACAAGTAACTTAGGTAGGTAGGTTGGTACAAGCCATCTGATTATCAAGGTGCTGTTAGGACGGTTTCTGTTAAAACCAAATTGAATGGCGAGCTCAGCTCTTGAATCTCGCGCGCCCTGCCAGGCAGCAGCAGCCAATAACAACTCTTGATTCGCATCCAACCCTCCAATGTGCCATTGTCCCGTGGCAGTGCATGAGGCAACCGCCCTTGGGGGGAGACAAGGAATACCAACCGGGACGGGAGGATGTGGAGAGAGGCTGGCACTTCCTAGCCGGATGACTCTTACCTTGAAGCTTTCTCAGGGTCGAGGTACAAATGCGGCTGCTTTTGTGTCTTGCTCTTCCTGCGTCGGTAGCTAGCTGTTTTAGGTATCTCAGAGCAGGCATCAGGTACCTATCCATGCGAGGCAGTCTCGAGGGTAAGACCCCGTCTTACCTGACTTTCCATTTGTACATCCTCAATGGAAGGTAGCAGGCAGGGCAGGCGCAGGCAGCGCCCCGACAGTACATGGAGCCACTGGCTGCCTGGAAAGTGAAGTTCCAAGTCAAAAGACTCCTCTCCCTCTCTTATTCCTCCTTCAGCCTCACTTTTGTGATTTCTAACCTCCTTTCTCTCCCAATCTTCATCCTTCGCACTCGTGTCCCGCCATCTCCCACGTTCTTGTCGCATGCGATCTCGGTCCCCTCGCGACTCTCACGTTCCGTCTGCTTGTCTTATCCGCCATTTCGACCTCTCCACCCCCGCTCCGGCTTCCGCACCCGCCGTAATCGCTCTCTCGTCGCGCTCACCACTCTACCGTGCTTCATTGCTGTCTCCAGCATTTGTTGCTAATTGCGTGCTTCGCCTGCTTTACTCTACTGGTTCACTGGCTCGTTCGAGCTCCCACTTGCAAACTGTAGCTTCATGTTAAAGCAAGTCAATGCCAATGCGATGATGGAGTTTAAATCCACAGATCCCAGCTTCTCCGTCAGTTGGTTGCTTGGTCTCCAGTCTTATCGGCATAAACCCACATGCCCGCCATGGGCGAAACAGTATCAAACAGATGATCGCCATTTCCTCGTGAGCCGTCTCCTCGGCCTCATCCCCAATCGCAGATCTCGCAGGTCCAGGAAGAGGCGCAACAGCTCCAAGACCGTAGACCAACCCGACGAATCCGTTCAGAATGAAACTGAGGGTGCCGTGGACGAAGAACCGGATATCTTTGGTCTTGGAAAGCTGTTTGGTGAGCTCCCATACGATGTCGCAGAGGAAACCGAGGAAGAGTCAGATGATGCAACGGAGGAGGAGACAGAACCTCCAATTTTAGCAGAGCCGGGCTTTCTGGAGCTCTGCAAGCAAATGGAGGATCTTCTGGACGAGATTGAGTATGGAGCGCCGCTTGAATACCATAACGTTTGCAGTGAGATGACTAACTGTTATCCAGAAAAACGCAGCAAGAAAATACAGACGACTCCGATAATGAATCCATTGATGGCCTCGAGCCCGAATCTTGCGAAGACGAATCCCCTGCGAGACTTGAATGGCTGCGACAGAAAACCGTGGAACATGCTGAGAACAAGTACCTCGATCGCCTCATGTCCTTGCCAGGCTTAGAAGAGACCAAGGCATTCTTTTTGCACGCAAAGGCCAAGGTCCAAGCCTCCCAGAGACGTGAGACCGATTTCAAGAAGGAGAACTTCGATGCCGTCTTCATGGGCAATGAAGGAACCGGCAAGACAATGCTATCCCGTCTCTATGCCAAGTTCCTTGCCTCGCTCGGTATTGTCAAGCGGTCGCCGGGGGGTATCACTGGCATCAACAGATTCTCGGCATACAACATGTCCAAAACTACAACTCTGAGCACTATCCATGGCACTTGTAATACCTGCGGTGGTTGTGTAAGTTAAGCATCTCTCCTGTCCTAAACTTGATGTACTAATCTGGCCAGATCGCCATTATTGACCATGCTCATCTCATGAACAATGATGACTGCAACCTCTGGAACTTTTACGTCCGTTCACAAGATCTCCCTGGTAAGGTGGTCATCATTCTGGCCGGCAACGGTGAATGGGGCCTGTCCGACCAGTTGGGCTACAGCGCGGAAGTCTCGAATCACTTCCCTGTGCTAAAGCTGCCCAACTACACCAAGGAAGAGCTTCAGTTGGTGTTTCATGGCATGATGCGCAAATGGTTCAAGGACAGGATGAAAGTTGAGGGTGGATTCGACGGCCTCTACGTCCAGATTTTGATCCGCAGGATCGCCCAGGAAGTCAATGAGAAAACGTTTGGTAATATCTGGCCCGTCAGAAAGGCCTTCTTGGAGGCTTGCAGGCGGCAAGTTGAACGTTTTCGCCAGGCACGTAGGGAAGGGAACTATCTGGAGGACTTCAGTATGACTAAGGAGGACTTGCTTGGTAACAAGCCTTCACTTGGCCCCGAAAAGAGTCCCGCCTGGAAGGAGTTGCAGGAGCTTGTTGGATTGGACGACGTGAAAGAAGCCATCCTCTCAGTGGTGAGCCAAGTCAACCAAAACTACATTCGCGAGATGCGAGGAGACGATCCCTTGCATATTACCCCAAACCGCGTGTTCCTGGGGGCTCCTGGCACTGGAAAGACGACAGTGGCTAAGCTCTACGGCAGAATATTGGCGGATTTCGGCCTTTTATCAAAGGGCGACGTTGTTGTCAAAAGTCCGACTGATCTTCTGGATCGCTACATCGGAGGATCTGAAAACAACACCAAGGAAGCGTTGCGAGAAGCAAAGGGCAACGTCCTCATCATCGACGATGCCCACATGCTGGACCCTGGTTCAAGCAGCAGCGGTTCCACTAAGAATGGCGACTTCCGAGGCGCCATCGTCGATACCATTGTTGCTGAAGTCACCGGTACTCCTGGAGAGGATCGTTGTGTGATTCTCTGCGGATATCCAGAGCAGATGAAAGAGATGTACGCCAACTCCAATCCCGGTTTGTCACGACGATTCCCTCTGGACACAGCCTTCGTCTTTGAGAACTTTAGTGAGGTGGCTCTAGGTAAAATCTTGGACCTCAAGTTGGGACAGGAAAAGCTCGTGGCCACCGACAAGGCTCGTGAGGTTGCTATGGAGGTCCTGAAACGGGCTTCTGTGCGACCCAACTTTGGCAATGGAGGTGAGGTTGATAACCTCCTGTCCAAGGCCATCTTGGCTCGTCTGCGGCGCGTCGCCAAGGAGAAGAACTCTGAGGATGATGACCTTGACGCCCTTCCCTTTGAGCCCCAGGATTTTGATCCCGACCATGACCGCCTCTCACAAGCTGTTTCGAGGACTCGAGCCCTTTTCGAAGGGTTTGTCGGGTTTGAGGACGTCATCTCCAAGTTCGAGTCTTACCAGTACATGGTGCAAGGCATGCGGCTGCGTGATGTCGACCCACGACCTTATGTGCCCTTCACATACGTCTTCAAGGGTCCGCCTGGTACAGGTAAGACGACAACGGCTCGAAAGCTTGGGCAGATTTTCTATGACATGGGTATGCTATCAGCTCCCGATGTCATAGACGTCTCGGCGTCTCAACTTATCGGCGAATACTGTGGTCAGACTGGCCCCAAAACACGTCGTCTTCTCGAGTCGGCTCTTGGCAAGGTACTGTTCATTGACGAAGCGTATCGACTAACCGGCCACCGTGGTTCGTTTGCGGAAGAGGCTGTGAGCGAACTGGTTGACGCAGTGACCAAGCCACAATTCGCCCGTAAGCTTATCATCGTGTTGGCAGGATACGAGGAAGATATGGATCGCCTTCTGCGCAGTAACCAGGGAATCAAGAGTCGATTTGCAACAGAGTTTACCTTCCGTCCTCTTCGAGCCGAGCAGTGCATTGAGCAGCTGCGGCAGGTTGTTGAAAAGGTCGGCATCTCGATCCAGCCGACTCCCGAGATGGAGTCCATCACTCGCACATCCCTCATGTCCCTTCTTCAACGTCTCAGCAATGACAAGGGTTGGGCTAGCGGTCGTAGCGTCGAGACCCTAGGAGAGCGGCTGATTGGACACATCTTCAAAGAGTGCGCAATCAAGGGCTACACAGGTAAGGAACTGGTTGTATCTGGCCGTGAGCTGGTGACCATACTGGGGCAGACATCTGGCGTTCCGTATGTGGGCGTCAAGATGAGAGGCGGGCAGATCCCGATGGGCGCCAAGGTGATGACGCTCAAAGATTTAGAGACGTCCGAGTAAAAGAGGGCGTTTATAACACAAGTGATTTGGGAGCGAGAATGTTTTGCGACTGTAGCGGTTACGCATATGATTTCTCTGATTTGGGAGAATGCATATAAGGAGCTGAATCATCATGAGTATGAGAGGTGGTATGTGGAGTTTGGGAGTTTCTATCCCATTGTGCGCTCTACAATTCTGGATAATATGAGCGGTTAGCGGGAGCTGTTATGAGATCAATGACATGGGTTCTTTTATGTGTGGTATATTATTTTTCATCTATATGTGCTTCATCCCAACGTCTGAAGCCTCTCGTCATCTTTTACTATTCATCCAAAGCCACTGGGGTATAGTAGTCGCGTGCGTATGCCAATACTTCTGAAATCACTTCTCATCGTCAAGTGCAACACTTTGCCTCAATCGACTCGGCCGAGCAGAGCTTCGGGCGCTGCTTGTGGCCCTGCCAACACGTCCAGGACTCTCATTCCTTGTTGTTCGGGACGTCTTCGACGAGCGGACACCAACCGCTATAGAGCTCCTTCGTCGTTTGGAACCGCTGGTAGGAGGAGGGGTTGTATCGGGTGTGGAAGCAGTCAGGCTGGACCGAGTCTGACTTCGAGAAGTTCGCCGGACGTCCGTGTCGGCTGAGAGGCTTGCTTCGGACGGCAGCTGTTCTACCTTGACGGATGGAGACACCTCTATGCCCATGCGAGCAGGAGCGTCAGCGGGAGCGGCGATCACAGCGGTAGTGTCCTGTTCTTTGCGCTCGTCAGCGAGACTCTGCGCCCACGCCTCGCGGAACACGGCGCCTAGACTGACGGCCGCTTCCCGCGCGACGCTGTTGCCGACAATCTTGTACTGATCCGCCGAGGATCCTAGCAGCACCTCGTGGTCGCGGAACCCCTGGGCGCGCCTGGCCTCCATGATGGTCAGGACGCGGTTCTCCCTCCAGTGCAGCGTCCGCCCGTTCTTGGCGTCGCTCGGGCTCTGGCTCGTGACGACAGTCTCGACGAGGCGCTCGGGCATCTGCCGGCCGTAGGCGTTGGAGCCGGGCCGGCTGCGGTTCATGGAGCTCCCCGTGTCGATGGGGAAGACAAGGCGCTCGGCGGGGGTGAGGACGCCCGAGCCGGGGGTCTTGCGGTCGATGCCGAACCACGCCTGGGCAAAGTTCATGCCCCAGGGCTGCGTGGGGATGAGGCTGATCTTGTTGCGCAGCTGCTTTGTCACGCCGATGGAGATGCGGTGGTCGGGAAACGGCACGCATATGTCCGGCTTGGCGTCGTATACGGGGGGCAGGTCGGCGGTAGCGGCGCGCGCAGAGACGAAGTTGAAGGGTGTTGCTTCGGGCATGATGCGCTCGGCCATGGTCTCGCCCGTGGGAAGGTTGCCGAGGCCGAGGAATTTGGTGTTAGGGGGGTGAGCGTGCGTCGGGTGCGGACGCCGCGGGAGGCGATGGCCCGGGGCGGCAAAGGCGAGAAAGACGCGGGCGCGACGCTGTGACGAGCCGCAGGTGGAGGCGTCGAGGAAGAAGAAGTGAGTCTGGTAGCCGAGGCCTACGATGGCGCATATGAGCTGGCTGAAGACGTCTTGGTCGCGGTTTGACTTTTTGTGGATGATGCCAGGCACGTTCTCGAGGAGGCCGTATCGGGGACGATACAGATCGATAAAGGAGCCAAAGGCGGCAACGAGAGACTGGTTCTTACGCTGCACGACGGTGGTTTTGTCGTTGGTAAGAAGCGAGAAGCCTGGACAGGGACTTCCGCCAGAGATGAAGTCGACGTCGCCGATCTGGGGCACACTATCGGAGAACTCGCCGTCAATGGCCAGGCGTTGCAAGTCGTCAATGGAACCGAGAAAGGGGCTGACGGCTCCAGGGGCCGAGGTATTGGCCATGTAGGTATGTATGGCCTTTTCGTTAAAGTCGTTTGCCCAGCACATTTCAATGCCGCCGCCGTCTTCAAGCCCACGCCCAAAGTTGCCACCGCCGCAGAAGAGGTCTAGGCCTCGAAGACGTTGGATAGGTTCGGACGGATCGAATCCCTGCTGAAGTGAAGCCGGGAACGTCTCCAATGGTACGTAGGACGTGGCCGCGGTAACTTCATCACGATCCTCTTGATGCGTGATGTAAAAGAAGCCGCCCACGCCGTCTCGGTCGTAAGGTGCAGGGATCTCTTGCCCCGTCTTAAAGAAGCGTACGTAGCACGGCTCTAAGATACGTCGTTTCTTGACCTCGACAAGCTGGTTGCTGTAGACCAGCTCGTTTGCTCGAGCGTTGGACGTCTCAGTGTCGACCTGCTTTCGCCGCAGCAACCGCCGGAACCTAAAGATCTCGCTGCGGTCCTCCTCGTAAGAGGTCACAAACTCGCATGGTTCAGAGATGCCGCTCTTCCTATCAAGTATGACGAGCCGCGTCTCACCCGGCTGGTAGTTCGGAGCCTTGGAAGCCTTGCGTGTGTGCGAGCAGTGTAGATGGTCCTTATCGAGGGTGATCCACTTGCGTTCGGCGCATATGTAGGTCTGGCGACAAAAGAACTCGGCCTTGGTGACCGACGTTCCACCAAACTCGACATCGTGCACGCCCAAGACCTCGTCCTCGCTGATCTTTGTGGTTTCCCCGCATGAGCAGTGGTCTGAGAGAAACAGCTCGTTGTTCCAGGGGTACTTCATCAAGGCGCATAGCGTGTCGACGGGCCGGTAGTACCAAATCACATCAAACGAGCGGCGCCCGCGCTTATCGACATGCACTCGTTGGACCAGGGCAAGCCAGCGATCGACATCGTGAAAGCCGTGTGAGATGTCGCGCCGCCACTTTGTACCTGACTCCTCGGCGTCTCGCTGTGTTGAGATGGTATACCCTGGTTGGATATCGCGGATCTGCTGCGTTCCCGCCGTTGATATGGACTTAGCAGTGTTGTGAAGCGGCGCGGGCAGCTCGAGGTGACGCTTCCGGATCAGTTCGTTTCGCAGATTTCGAGTCTTTTTGCTGAGAGGCATGGCTTTGAGGCGATCGCCAAAGGGCAGATGAGAAAAGCAGTCGTACATGTATTGCGTAACGACTGTCGGCGGTGTGCCCTTTGCGTTCTTTGTATCGATCTTGATCTGGCTCTCAGTTCCCCCTTCTAGACTACTCTCTGCCGGCGAGTCGACGCCGCTCCCCAACTTCCTCTTCTTCTTTGGACCTGGTTTCGTCGCCTCCTTCTTTGGGAACCGTTCGTACCGTCTGAACTCCCAGATCTCTGCCCAGAGAGTGTGCTTATAAGTTGGGGCATATCCCAGCACCCCGATGGCCTCTTTGTGTAGGAAGGCCAGGTTCGCCACGATAGACGTCCGAAAGTCCTCGCTTGGGTGCTGTTCCCTCCACGCTACAAAGGCTGGCGCCTTTTTGTGCGTCTTTGCAAGCCACTTGCTGAAATTTGTGCGGAAGTGAAAGATTGTCACATCGAGGCGACTTTCGCCCATCACCTTAAGATAGTCGACAAAATGTTTCGCCAGATCCGCCACCCACAAAAACGGGTTGAAGAAGCGCCGATACTCTCTCGCCGGACGATTCAGGCGGTAGTAGATTTCTCGCGAAGAGTTCAACGCGGACCGTAGCCAGATCTTGTCGCGAACTGTGTGCTTTGACAACGTGCCGTAGTTGTCGATTGGTAGTGCGGTGATACGCACACGGCGGACAAAGAAAGCTGTGTCGCCTACGCTCAGTTTTCCGTCAAAGAAGTAGTCACTGTAGCCGGTTTTAGTATCAAGGTGGTGCAGAGAGCACATCTCCTCCTGATACTTGACGCGGTCGCAGTAGATTGCGAAGTCGTCCAGCTGAAACTCGACAAACTTGTCTATGTCCTGACCGGCCTTTTTGGCAACCTCAGAGAGGTCGTTAACCGCGATACGCTCCTTGACGATGGGTACGCCAGGTTCAAATGGTTCATAGCATGCTGGCGGGATGAGGAGCAGACTCTCTGGGATCTCGACTCTCACACTGCTGCTAAGCGGTGCAACAGGGGTTTCTGTCTTGGTCGGCGCGTCTTCCTGAGCGGGGGTCGTCGCGTTGTCGGCCACTAGATCGAAGTCTTCTTCCTTGATATCGGGCTCCAGAGCTTCGAGCAACTCATCGTCGATGCCATCGAAGAGCGGATCTTCAGGGCTCGTATAGTAGTTGGGTGGACTGTTTGACAAAGATGATGGCCCGAGGTCGATATCTCCTAGCGCGCTCATGCGCTCTTCCTCTTCCAACTCGCCAAACTTGGTCCATATTGGAGGATGATCTTGGGCCGCCGCAGGAGGAGGCTCTTGATGGACGAAAGCACTTGCAAAAACATGATCAAGTGAGTCTTTACGCTCCAGAGACGGAAACTGGTCGATTTCAGTGTCTTTATGTATCTCTAGAGGAATCTCAAGACCATCATCGTCTCCCAAGTCCATCTGCTAATATGCTGTTAGCTGCGACGCTGCCTCCTCAAATCGAGGGCTCTCACCGGCATAATGAAGGCTGAAGCACATGCTATCGCATAGACATGCCTCTGGTTGGTCGTTCAAATCGACAAAAAAAAATGGAAGAACGCAGGCGTAGACGAGAATCCAGTTCGAAAGCGATCCGAGACGAAGGTGAGCGAGTGTGTATCAACGCGTCTCACAAAGATCAAACAGAGTAGATTGACAAGGCCTGTCTGATTCAACAAGTCCAGAAATCTCCTGTTCTAACAGAAACAGGCAGTCGACACTTTAGATTTTACAGATGAATCCAACAAGTGAGAGTACCTCAAGATGAGACTGAGAATGAAGCCCGTGTCTCTGAAAAGATCGTCTTGGCAACGCAATCAGCAGGCCGGGCTCAAATAACCACAACAGCCCGGACGCCAACCGAATTTCGTGTGAAATGTATAGCGGAAGACTCCTCTATAGCTTGGACAATGGAAGACAATAACAAAAAGGTGTTGGCGGGTGAATTGTCGCGCTTCTTTGTTTGATGATAAGGAGAGCCGCAAGTGGGTGACAATTTTGATGCAGGTTCGTGCTTCTACCAAACCGCGCTAAGCCAATTGGGGCTTCTGCCAGCCGTGACACTGTTCAAGTCGAGTATCTTTTCTACTTCAGTACTACCTATATAATACGATAGAATGTACCTTGGCAGAAGTTTGATCCAATTCTTAGAGGCTACTAGACTTACTTGTAGGTGGTTAGAGTTGTGTCTCTCTAGTGTGCCGTTTTATGGACCGCATGAACCTCAACCGTCACGCTGAGATATACCTTGACAGGGCGCGTCCGAGAGGCCTCTTCAAAGTCGTTATGCTGGGTGAATAGTCGAACAAATTGTGGCAGTTCACGGTGTTTCCAAGAAGGGGCTTCAGAAATGCACATTTGTGTCATGATTTATACGGCTAGCTACCTCATGGCATTGACAAAACAAATACATCGCTCATCGACGTCTAATGGTATAACCCTGGCCCAGACTCCTTGATATGCAATTCATAATAAGCCATCCATCATTCAACCCCATTGATACCACAAACTTAAATACCAGTGCTCATCTGCGCCGTCGGAATCTACTGTTGATGCCTGGCCCGCCCTTGGCTCCGTAATTCCTAAGCTTTAACCTCTGGAAGTTCGCATGAGCCAACTCATTGACCTTTCGCGTTGCCTTCTTCATTGTGCCCTCCTTCTGTGCAGACTGTTTCTTTGTAGGCTTCTTCGGGTTGATGTCCTCAAAATCAGACCCATCACCCATGTCGTCACCACCAGGCTGCGTCTCGGGGATAGCATCCTCATTTTCCACGTCGCTTTGGGGGTTCTCGCCCATGTTTTCAGGTCGTTTCGTTCGAGTAGGGCGCATCTTGACCATTCTTGTTGTCCGTTTCTGGCCCTTCTTCTTGTAAACTCTCAATTGGTTGCCGTCACGGTTGACACCATCCTCCACTGGGCTGTCGTATAATCCCTCATCGTCGAAGCCGCCGAGTGGTAGCTGTCGAGCCTGGCTGTCTTCCACCAAAATGTCATCTTTAGGTTTGGACGGGAAGAGTGTCTTTGGTCGCGGCTCGCCCGTCTCCTCGTTTTCGGCCTCGTGCAGCGCGTCAAGATCGTCGTCCAGATGCTCCTCTTCTACCTTTCGAAGGCTAGCAACAATCTCGCTAAGGCCTCTCGCGAAAGGCTTGCGTGGTAGTCGCAAAGGCGCCGGAGCATCAAAGTCGCCATTCTCATCAAGAACTGGGAGGGAGTTGCGTTTCAAAAAGGCCGGCGTGTCGAACTGCAGCTTGGAAACGGACGATGGTGTCACGGCCTCCACATTTCCGTCGCGGTTCTTCAAAGGAGTCATGAAGTGGTTCAATCTTTGTCGTTTACTAGACGACATTGGTGTACGGCCAAGCTTTTCACTCAGCTCGTCGTCCATGGTGGCAGATCTCTTGCTCGGTGTTGCATCAATCATACTCCCAGCATCCGCCTTGCTGGCAGAGTTCGTCTTGGAAGGCGTCCCTAGCTCCTTCTCTACCATCAAGTCGAAAAGTCCGAGGACACGGCCATCCCGCTGAGGTGTTGGGCCGACTGACGTTACAGAGGCTGGACTGAAAAGCTTTCGTGAAATGGCGGGCGTGTTCATGAGATCCTCATCGTGATCCTGCGTGCGATTCTTCGAGGGGGTTTCGGCATGTTTGGTACGTTTTGTAGGTGTTTGTGCTGGAAAGGTGTCGGATTGGCGTTTTCTAGGTTTCGTGTCTTCCTGCGCAGGCGGTGGTATTTTGCCCGAAAGAATATCGCGAAGCTTATTGTACTGTTTATATTTCGAAGCTGTTGACTTGTCAGTGGAGGTCACGTACTATCAGCGCATCCAGATCGCGTACCTATTTCATGGTTGGCCTTGATATCTCCCCTTCCTGGTTTCTTGCCCTTGTGCGCATTTGCCCAACCCGTCTCCCAGTTTTTGAGGTCGAGGCGCAATTGTTGCGATTGACTTTCGTAATCGGCTCTCGTACTGTCGTCCATTGCTGTACTCGAATAGAATCTAGGGCGCTTTGTGAGCAGGATTTGAGTGTGGAATTAGGAGGAATAATGAAGCAAGCAACAGTGTCATGAGAAGAAATAAGGAGGTGTGAGACTCAATGGTCGCGGTTTAAGACAAACGCGTGTAGATTTCAAGTGGGACGCGAACCACTCAACGCGAAAATGGCAGGGGCGGATTGGGTCAACGTCATGGGCAGTTGCAGGGGAAGGCGCGGGAACATCGGGGCCACCGGAGCCGAAGATACAGTACGTATCTGACCACATCCATTTCCAATCCTTCAATCATCCATCGAAACTTCACACTTTTACTCCTCAGCGCACTCTGGGCCATTATCTTTGCATTGGGCGAGTTGGCTTAACTGTTTTGAGTACCTCGCGACCCGTAATGGAGGCGGACCAACCTAACGACGACCTCCAACGACAAGTCCTCCAGAGCACCCTCGACGAAATAGCCATCAGACAAGAAGACGACACCGAATGCTGTGTTATTTGCCTCGAAGGCATCACCGAGGTCTGCGAAGCGGTTCCCTGCCAGCATCGTAATTTTGACTACCTCTGCCTCCTCAGCTGGCTTGAGCAATCGCCGAAATGCCCTCTCTGCAAAGCTGCCGTCTCCCAAGTTCGCCACGCCCTCGATGAACCTGTCGCCAAAACCTACATCGTCCCGAAGCCCGTGCCGCAACCGCAATCTGGGCCATCTGATTCGAGGCCATATGCGCCATCTTCTTTTCGCCGTCATCTGCTTCCTCCACGACGTCGCCCCTACCCCCACCGCCAGCACCACGAGACATCGAATCCAAATCCATCCGATGAAATCGCCCGACGCAGAGATGTCTACCGTCGTAACAGATATTCGAAGCATGTTGGTTCGAATCGGCTCTCTCGTTATCGAGAGCTGACACCAGCTATATTCTGCACGGATAGCGACCTGGTTTCGCGAGCGAGAATGTGGATTCGACGAGAACTCCAGGTCTTTGCATTCTTGACCCCCGATGCGTCGGAACACGCAGAGTCTGGGCCCGGAGACACCAATGCCAGGAGTTTAGTCGAGCGAAGAAGGGCCAACAATGCCGAGTTCCTTCTTGAGTACATCATCGCGGTCCTCAAATCCGTCGACATCATGGGAAGCGCTGGCCAGGCCGAGGACATGATTGCGGATTTTTTGGGCAGAGAAAATACGCGACTATTCTTACATGAGCTGAGAGCGTGGCTACGGAGTCCTTTTACGAAACTAGCGGATTGGGATAGAGCTGTTCAATATGATGATGCTCCGGCAGCAAATAGCCGGAGGGGGGACGGGGACTCGGACTCACAGGCTCGCCGTCAGCCCAAGCCCACGCCTGGACAAAGAGGTCGTCCTAGAGTACGAGGAGACTTTTATCGACCTCGCGGAGGTCGCTCGCAGAAAGCGACATCATTATACCGACATGAACCCTATGAGAGGCGTGGTGGCGGAGTTGAGCGGAGTTGACAAGAGAGGAGGGTTGACTTTTTGGATAGATAGAATACGATACCCGGAAAGCAATTTCCACACATACGAATAACGAGATGAATACTCATGATAAAACCCCGCTCCCTGAACTGAAGTCTACTTTACGTTCTGAGGTTTCGAAGTTAGATTAGGGGTTATTCGTCAGCAGGGCGGAATTCCGCCCGCCTACCCACTGAGGCTATACAAACTCCGTCTCAACTTATATCTGAAGTTAGATGAGACAGGCAACATGCAATGCATTTAAACAAGAACATGCACTTGAATCTGGGTGCTTGATCTAGCTCATCAACCTCCCCGCCCTCACATCACGTTTTCAAATCATCCCCTGACTGTTGCTCTCCGAGCTATTATCAGTACCATCATCTTTCCTTTCATACTGCCAGGTCTACAACCCCAGCACCAGATTCACAATGCCCAACATCTCCATAACCTCCATATCAGACCCCGTCTGCCCCTGGTGCTACATCGGCGCCCTCCGCCTCACCCGCGCCATCGCTCTCTACCGCAAGACGGTCTCATCCAGCGACACCGTCACGACGAGATGGCACGCGTACCAGCTCGATCCGCACGCCGAGACGCAGCCCCTCGTGTCAAAGATGGCCGCCAAGTTCGGCGAGCACAAGGTGCCCGAGGTGCAGGCCCGCCTGCGCGACATGGCCAGGAGACAAGGCCTGGAATTCAACTTTGGCTCGACGATCGGCAACACGAGGGACGCACATCGGCTGGAGAAGCTGGCGAGGACGAAGAATGAGGTGGACCTGGAGACGAGGCTTGCGCTTGAGGTGATGAAGATGTATTTCGAGGAGGGTGGGGATATCACCAGTGCTGATGATTTGGTTGTTGCGGCGGAGAGGGCGGGTATTGACAAGGATGAGGCGAGAGCGTGGTTGGAGGAGGGAAAGGGAGGTGACGAGGTTGATGGTGAAGTCCTCAAGATGCAAAAGATGGGCATTAGGGGTGTGCCGCGGTATGTGATTAATGGTAAGTTCACAGTGGACGGTGCAGAGGACGTCGGAGCAATTCTCGAGCAGCTCGTTTTGGCGCGTGAGGAAGTCCTGAAGGAGGGTCAGTAGAGTCGAGCGTTTGCATATATACAGCGTAGAAAGTCATGGCTAGCAGCATCTGTATTGATCATCTTCATATTCATCATGGGTATCATCTCACCACTCCTCACATCCTCATCAACCCCCCCAGATCCTTCTCCATCTGCCTCAGCCTCACCTGCAGCTCTCTCTTCTTGACCTCCATCTCTCTCGCCTCATCCTCCTCCCTCCTCAGATCCTCCTCCGTCCACTCGTCGCCGCCCTCCTCCTCCTCTTCGTCGTCGAACCAGTCGTGGTGATCCAGTGTCGCCAGCTGCTCCGCCTGCTCTGCCACCCTCGCCTCGTAGTAGGCCATGGTGTTCTTGCCGTGCGCGTGCTTGCTCCTCAGCACGGTGATGCGCTCCCTTGCGCCAGGCAGCTCGTACACACCGCAGAGCTTCTCGGCGCCGCGCAGGAGGATGTTGACGTCCACATCGCCCCTGCGGTCCGACTCGCCCCGGCGGAGTTCCTCGTGCATCTCACCGCCCAACACGGCTGCCACGGCGGTCTGGCGTCGGGGGTGGCCTACGCCGGTTCGTGGAGGAGCGCCGGTGGTGACCTCGCCCGAGGCTACGTTGAAGACTGTCTGCCTTCTTCCCGAGGACTTCTTCTTTTCGGGTTCGGTGGGTTTGAGGGCCGTTGGGGGCGGAGGTGGTGGTGGTACGGAGAAGAGAGCGCGCTCGTGAGGTTCGGTGTCGCGGATGAGAGAGGTGATGTCGTGGTTCGAGAGGAGGGCATTGGTGAATATCTTGGGCGAAGGGAAGCTGCGGGAAAGGTCAGTGGTAATCTTAGAGTGTGAGCATCGTACAACCTACGGTAGAGAGTCAATCCCTTGGCATGAGTAGCCAATCTGTTCAAGATGCGCCGAGATGAGCGACATTGTTATCGATTCTGCATAAGTCGTGTCCTAGAGTGGAGCGTCACAATTCAAGATTGGCTTCATTCATGCGCAGAACAATATGTCTTTGAACGAAGTGAGGCATGCGATGACGCTGGTTCATGGTCCTTGTTGACGTGGGGCTTCAAAACAATCAACGCGGGCAGCTCTTTATCGATAAGCACCCCGCTCCTGGTGTAAGACATGCTTGGCCGCCCTAGATCTCGTCCTTAACTTTAGAATACTACCATCTTAGACTGAAATACAGCATCACGTTTCATGGCATCCGAATTGCAAGAGTATAATCCCAGTGTTAGTAAGATCAAGACATTCGATATGAACACTACTGGCTCAAAGCATGCGAATCTTGGAGCTGTATAAAACCCCAAGAGTATTATTCACTGCTTCTTGCATACTACTCACTATTAAACCCCTGTAAAGGTACAGATTATCCAAAACGCTGCGTTTACATCGTATCAACAACATCATGCATTCCATCCCCTCCGACTCAGCTGAGGCTCCAGACAATCCAGCCTATAAAACGTCCACGACGCCCTAAACACCGGCTTGAATTTGGCCTGCTCGTACGAACCACTCCACAGCTCGCACCTCTGCTCGACGGGGTTGAACGCAAACATGACACACGATTCCGTCCCCTTGCAATGGTCTCTGCAGCCGGCAAAGTTGTCAAAGCCGTTGTAGTTGCCGATCCACGTCCTGGACACGCTGTTCTCGCTCCCGTCGAGACCCCAGCCCGGCCTCGCGCAGACATCCTGCCTGTCGTCGGCGAGGCAGCTCATCGAGTAGTAGTACCACTCGGCGTTGGTCGTGGGCGCGAAGCCGATCTGCTCCTGCGTGCCCTTCCATGTCTCGCACTTTTGCTGTGTTGGGTTGTAGGCGAAAGTTGCGCAGTTGGACTCAGTCTCGCAGAACTCGAGGCACTCGTCAAGCGTCACGTCGTTGTACACGTCATTCTTGACTTCGGCCAACTTGTCTGCGGGGAGGTCGGCGTCGGGCGTTGGGCCGTGGCCGGCACCGCCGAGCTTGGCGCACTCGAGGGTTCGGATCGGCCTGTCAGACGTGGTTGTGGTTGTTCCTAGTGTGGTTGTTTCTAATGTGGTGGAGGTCTCTGTAGAAGTCACTTCAAGAGTCTCCGTTGAAGTCTCTGTGGTTGATGCTGTCGTGGAGGCTGTTGAAATCCACGTGTCGCTAGTAGTGCCCGTTTGAGACTCTGTACTATCGGTCGAACTCTCGGCCGAGCTCAAAGCCGTAGTAGTCGAGGATTCAGAAGTTGTCAAAGTCCAATCGTCGCTGGTGGCAGAAGACTCCGTAAAGGCAGCACTGGAGCTATCCGTCAAAGTAGTTGACCATGTCGAAGCCGTACCAGTAGTGGTCAAACTCGACGGTGCAGAGTGGCCCGGCTTACAAGGACCTGCGTTGGCTCCAATAGCGCTCAAGGCAACGACTGCCAAAGCCAGAGTCTTGGAGACGGCCATCTTGACTCAATTATAACGAGGGACTAATGGTCGGTTAAGTCGCGAGAAAGACGGTGCGTCCCCGCCCTCGTGGCCGTCTCTGCTTCTCAATATATACCGGCTCTTGTCTCGTTTTCAGCTCTGTCCCGCCCCTGTCCAACATCAGGTCCGGGCCCCCCGCGTCCTGTACTATTGATCGTTTTGCGCTGCCAAGTCGCTGGATTTGGCTCAACCACCAGGGGACAAATCCACATCAAATTGATAGTTTGGCCCTCGGCCGAGTGAGATTGGCACACGCCAAAGGCGCCGCCTCCAAGACTAGTCTAGAACCTCATCGGCGTGGCTGAACAACCTAGCAAACCGCTCCTAGACTCCTTAGTCTCATCCCGAAAGGGTTTATCGGTTTTACCACGTCGGACCAAAAATCCATTCACTGGTGCTTCATACGAGTAGCTTATCCGAGGAAAAAGAAACCTATAGCAGTATAGCCCCAGTCTATCCTAGTTTTCTACGCAGAGCTGCCTCGATAATAAAGCGTCAAAGCGGCGTTCCAAAGTCCAACTAATACCCATTTTTCTCCGCATGCATCCTTTCTGTGCCTGATCCACCGATGCCTTGGTCAACATGCAAACTGACTCGTAAAGAAATGTTCTAAAGGTATCCAACAAGATGCAGGGCGGCAACATCATGATCCAACTGTCGGCCATGTCTCTGATGCCAAGTCTTCCGTCTATGTAATGTCCATCGTCATTCTCCCAGATCAAGTACTCTCCTCATCCTAGCTTGTCCTCGTGGACGCTCCAGGAGCCGGGGCGCGATTCCATTGGCTGCCGTCTACAGATCCCAGAACGTCCAGGGGTGGCTGTCCGATAGAGCAACCCCATACAGGCGGTGTCGTCCTCGTAGGTTGTAAGGTGAATCGTTATCATCGCCAGAGGGACCCTTGGTCGCCTCTTATTCTCGTAACATCGTTAATCATCATGCCTTTGTAGCCGACATGGTGCTCGCAGAGCTTCTAGCTTGAACTCGAGTCCATCTCCATAATATCCATGGCCCAATAAGGCAGTTCCCGCGCGAGATCCTGCCCAACAACATACTCGTCTTCGCTCGAGTCGGGTTCCTCGAGCTCATCGATACGCGCTGGAGGTGGATCGTGGAAGAGCAGACTGGTGCGGTGCAGCTTTCTTCGCATGCGACGCGCGCTGGAGCCGACATCATTGACGTCCAAGGTCTCGCCGTCGTCATCCGAGTCGCTGAGCTCACTGTGAGTCCGCTTGCCGAAGCTGCTACCCATACTCATCCGGCGAAGCTTCCTGAGGCGCTCACGCCGCCTGAGGAATGCCTCTTCATCAAAGTCAAAGTCGCCCTCCCCATCATGCTCGTTGTCCGAAGTCTCGTTGCTACAGTTGAGGTTGCGGAAGTCCTTCACCATGGTTTTGTGGGCCTCCTTGTGCCGTGACCTAGAGCGACTGCGATTCGACTCAATCTCGGTGGGATGTAACACATCGAGTCCCTCGCACTCGCTGTCCATCACATCAAGTTCCTCGAGAACAAAGTTGCACGTAGCTGTCGCCGCGGTTGTTGCAGTTAGGTGAGAGGTATCCGCCTCGTCTGTAGCTCCGGATCCGTCAGACTCCGAGGCCGAATCAGAATCCGAGTCGTCTGAATCACTAGAACTCTCCGACTCAGAGAGGGCGACGTCGGATTCATCAGCATCTGAGACGGCTGGCCCAGGACCATTTGGTAGGCTGCGAATGCTTGGGCTCCCAGACTCATCGTCGTCGTCGTCGCTGCTGTCGTCGTCGCTGTTGTCGTCGGGCGGCTCGGATGAGGAAGACGAGCGAGGACTCAACTGCTCAGGGCCCAGTGAGGGCTGATAGCTAAACTGATGACCATTCCCGACGGGTTTGATGTTGGGGTCTGAGTCGAGGGACTGTAAATAATCATGGAAATCGGGCTGGCGCCGAGGTTTTAGACTGATCTTACGGGAGAAGGGCGGTGATGTAGTGGGGGTCTCTGGTGGCGAGTTGGGATCGGCAGCGGTGAGGTGTTGGTCCTGGGGTTGGGCTTGAGCAACTTTGAGGTTTGGCGTCGCGGGCCGCCGCCGAACGTTTTTTCTCGGCGGCATGCTGAAAAGAACTTTAGACCTCGTATGTCGAGGTCTAGAAAAACGTATATATCGTGGGGGTACCCGTACAAGAAGGGACCCAGTCAGAGTATCCTTCTCTCTTCAGAAGGTTGTGACCACCAAGACCAGGTAGCCCTTGAGTGAGACCGTCAATGGGATCTTATCGATCGAGGTCTTTTGGTTGGCGTGGATGTGGGGTAGATAACGGAGGGGGAGGGCGAGCCGATCCGGAAGTAAAAAGGTTGAAGACCGTCGGCGGAGGATGAGGTACCAGACAAGAGAAAGAGAAAAGGATAAGAAGGAGACAAAAAAACAGCAGAAAAAAAATTGCAGCCGTTTCTGCTGGCTACTGCTGGTTGTGCTGGGATACTACGCGGGGCTGCCAACAGAGCATCGCAGGATGCAATGCACCCAAGTGGTCAAGTGGGAGGGAATGGGGTCGATTGGGTCGATTGGGTCGATTGGGCCCTTGCTTGGTGTCAGGGCTGAAGCGGGCTTTTTGGGGGGCTCTTGGGGGGCCCTCTTGGGCGCTGGCACCAGCGCTTGACCTTGAAGGACAAGGGAGGGAAGGGCGGAAGCGAGATGGAAGGTTTAGAGAAGAAAGAAGCCGAGGACACGGACAAGGACGCAGGACAATGTCTTGTCGCGGGGCGTCAGGTTTTGTTCAACTTGATGCTTGGACCGAGAGCGACAACGAGGAACGCGGACAAGCCGTGAAAGACTGGTAGTGACAGCACCAATGATGATGATACGAGTGGCAGTAGTTGTGGCGATGATGATTGCGATAGTCAGGGAGTCAAGACCCAAAGGAGAAATCTCCAGCACGGAGAGGATGATATGCGACTTGTGTTTGGGGTCATGATAGTGTCTCGAGGCCGAGAGACGTCTTGTCGTTGCGCACGCGCTTCGCTTGGCGGGGGACCAGAGAAGAGCTCTCGGAGAGATCTTGTCGGTCCGCTTATCGACGATTTGCCTAATTACTGCGGCCCAAGCGATGTGGGTGTCGTCTTTGTAATGGCAGGATCTCGCAGAGGGACGAGATCAAGACTTTATCGGTTCCGAATCCGTAATCCTTTGTCATTCACTTTGAAGAGATCAAGGTGAGGATGACAAAAGGAGAGAAAATATAGGAAACGAGAAGAAGAGGAGGGGGAAGAGGGAGGAAAAAGAAAGAAAGGAAATGTAAGTAAGAATGGCGAGCAACGGAGGGAAGGAGGGACGGCGGGACGGAGGGGAAGCGGGTTGATAGGCCCCGCAGCGTCCAAAGGACTTCAAGGCAGGAACGGAACGGTGCGGTACCGGTAGGGTACGGGATAGTACAGGGCAGGACCGTCTCGAAGCCTGGAGGTTGCCCGGAGGAGAACGGTGGCCTCGGTCTGCGGCTGGCAGTTTCTTATTGACGGAGCGACAAACTGACGATATCTAGGTACCTTGCGTCGCAGAGCAACCACTCACTGGGATGAGGCGGACGGACAAGGCGAGGTGGGAAAAGCAGACTAAGAGGTAATCCCTCAAAACAAGGGCAAACAAAGTTGCTCGACCGTTGGACCGTTAGCAGTGCTGCTGGCCTGGTCCCTGGAAACAAACTGGCACGAGGAACTTGGGCTGCAAGGAAGGGCCCTGTCTGTAAGCCTCTGCCCGCTTCTGCTCTGCTTATGGCCCTGGCAGCGCCGACTGATGTGATGTTTTTCGGTATTCCAAAAGGTCCTCCCGAAAACTGGTGCTGCTACTCTAGTTGCGGAGTGAGGATAGCGCCGGGGTCGGGGTCGGGGCCGGGTCGGGTCTCTAGCTAGAATAAAAGAGGAGGTTGGGCGCCGCTCTTTGAGTGGATGTTCCCCGGTGGAGAGAGAGAGGAAGAGAGCGGGATGTTTCTTGTTTAGATCGGATGTCTCAAATCTCTCAACCTTTTTCGCTCTTCCAAGGCTTGTGTGTCAAAGCCACAATGTCAATCTCCCGCGCCTCTGGGTCTGAGCTTTCTGGCCCAAGAAAGAACAGTCGATGACGATGGATCGGGAGGGGAAGCTCGGGAAAATGAGGAGGAAATGTGAAAGCGTCTGGTTGATATCACTCAGGGCTTACAATTCAGGTTCATGCGCACACTTTTACTAGGTATCGTGAGTGTCTGTTGGGGGCCGTAAATGAGGCATGCAGTGTAAGAGATCGGATCGGGATCAACTCGATGATGACAAAAAAAGGTCTCGACTGTTTCCGTTCCCACAGGGCACGTCGCTTTTATATCGCAACGCCGGTAACCTACCTGCCTTAGCTTGCCGCAATGACTGGAATGCAAAAACACAGACCCATGGGTCGGCCCGCTTCATCCACGTCTTTCCAACGTCCACGTCTCAAGAGTCTCACTCGTATAAATCCCCAGCAGTTGTCGCAGTTGTCTGAGGCTGATGAGCTAGCGCCGTTGCCAACACAGACGTCAACTCGAGAGGTTCAACCATGGATCCTTGATCGAGTGGACACGCATTAAGCCCTTGCAGAAAGATTGGATCCCACAGGAATGGGTAAAAACAACAGCCTCAAATTAGTACTCAAAAGGGCACAAAAAGGACTGCGTTTGACTCAATCACGACTCTCTAAGCGCCGTCGTGGACCAACCCGTTGACGCCGAGGGGCATCACCGACTTCTAGTTTCACATGGCTTGGGCAGCAATGCCGAGGGCTATCTAGGGTCTCTTCCCCCACAGCGACTAACACCCGAGTCAGGACGAATCGAGACTGTCGGAGCGAAAACGAGAACCAATGTCTTGGGAGATAGGATCATTTAGTCCATTGACACGTTGGCTTGAGAGGTATGACTCTTATTTCCCGTGGAGACGAGACTGCAGGCAGGATGCAGCACATGTGTTTTGCGGATGCATTAGGCGCCACGAATTTACAACGCCCAGCTATGTATACCCACGCCGTCAACGAGAATGAGAGGATTAGTTTTTGGTCCTGTGGTAGTTATGTTGTGACTCTTATCTGGCCCCTGTGCTGTCAGTCTGCGAGGTTCGATGAGTTGGCAAACGTCAGCTCAAACAGGAGACTGCTACGCTGCATTTCTATGCTCGGAGGTTTTTGACATGCCAGCAAAGTAGACGAGGGTCCACAAAGGTACACACATGAAAAACACCTTACCCAAGAGCTAAATAAAGCAAAAGATGTACTGCCGTGGATCGTTAGGGTCACCGATACCCATTGTGCGGTACCGAGGCGTTGCTCAACGGCCCATCATCGTCATCACGCAGCTGCGCTTTGTACAGGGTAAAGATCCCAGCAGAGCTGACGAGATGGCGTGCCATCTTGCAGCTGCGTCGTCTGCCTATCGCAAGGACACACGTCTGATGCCATCACTGTGTAGCATTGCTTGATGCCACTCTTGGGCTGGAGGGTGTAGTACAATGCATATATTGGATGAAAACTCGAATCAGTGCGGGTTCTTTGCCAAACTGGCATAGATACAAGAAGAACAAGTCCATACGATCAACAAGATATGACTTACGGCCTCCGTGGTTCAATTGCGCAGCATATGCAGACTAAGGGCTAACTGAGACTGACAGTATGCATTTCCGGCGGACGTGGTACTTGATGGCCAATACAAACACAGATATCTCTAACTTACCTTGAAAAATGGTTGAGTTATTGGAGAGTGATCAGAGTGATAGATAAAGTGGAGGAATTGCCACGCCCGAACCGTAATCGGAGACGGGATGCCCCGCACTCCCGAAGGACCCCTTCCTAGCGCCCGGGGCCGGACTAGTCTAAGCCGTTCCTGAAACAACATTCAATCAATAAAAACAATCGTCGTCAATTCCTACATTTTCCAAATCTACTGCGCATTAGGACTCCACGATGGTGAGCTCAACTTACTTTGACATGCACACAATAACTAAACTGCTCTATTCAGGCCCCAGACCCAAAACCTCCAGGGCGCAAACCCGGCCGCCCGCCAAACGCGTCCAAAACAGCCGCCAGCGCGTCCCAAGCTCGCCCCGACGAGTACGAAGCCGACGTCGAAGAGGCTGCGCGCCCGAAGCAGCGCGGACGACCAAAGAAGAACGTCAATGCGCCAGAGAAAGCCCAGCAGCAAGAGGATAAGCCCAAAAAGAAGCGGGGTCGGCCGTCTATGGAATCGAAGGACGCGAACCCAACAGCAACAGAAACAGAGGATGTTGCGCAACCAAAGAAGAAACGCGGACGCGCCGCGCTCGAGAAGGATCAGAATGAGACTGAGGTAACGGAGGACACGACGAGACAGAAGAGAACGAAGCGTAGTAAGGCCGCGGAAGAGGCAGAGCCCGAAGAGCCGCAAGAGGAGGAGCCTCAACCGCGCAAGCGTGGTCGCAAGCCCGCCCAACAACAAACCGAACAAACCGAACAAACCGAACCCGAGCAACCAGAGCCCCGAAAGGGCCGTGCGAAAGCTGCGGAGGATGCACAACGAGAGGAGAGACAAGAAGATGAGCATCAACCGCGCAAACGAGGCCGCAAACCCGCCCAGCAACAAGCCAAGCAGCCAGAGCCAGAGCCAGAGCCAGAGCTTCAAGAAAAAGAACTAGAACCTGCGCCCCGAAAGAAACGTCGACGCGAAGCAGCCCCCACGCAAGAACCAGAGGAAGAGCAGCCACCACGTCGCAGCCCTCGCAACTCCCTACGCGACCTCGGACCGGAAAGCGTCCATAACATGGGCGGCAAGGTAGCCGGGGCAAAGAAGACGGGTCGCGCATCTCAAGATAACGAAGAGAACCAAGACGATGAAGCAGCGCCCAAGAAACGCGGCAGGCCAAAGGGTGGGAGACCATCAACAGAGACCACAGAGCAGACTCAGGACCCGAAGGATACAGACAAGCGCCGACGCCGAACCAGCAAGCAAGACGCAGCAGCCTCCTCCTCCGATGAAGCCATCCCATCTCCTCCAAAGCCATATCTCCATATCGCCCCGTATACACGCACCATCCGCTCCTCCCACATCGCCGCGAAATGGACCCCCCTGACCGGCGCATCCCTCCCGGCCGCCTCATCCGTCCTCACCCTCGCCCACCAGCCGATCCTGCAGCGCACATCCTCGACGCGCAACCGCCGCATCCACGCCTCGGCCGTGCTGCACCTCGTGGCGCGCCGCATCGAGCGCAAGCTCGCCCGCGGCCTGCCCTTCCCGCCGGCGTCGGGCGGGGGAGGGCGCCAGCGGCGGGACGTGGACGGCGGGCGCGCGGCCGAGCTCGACTTTGAGAGCGTCCTGGACGGGAGGACGGCGCTCGAGAGGCAGCTCGTGCCGGGCCAGCATGCCGTGCAGCTGCTGAGGGCCGAGAGGGATCGCATGGAGAGGGAGCTGGAGACGGACTACGAGGATCTGAGGAAGCTCGAAGCTGATGCGAGGGCGCAGACGAGGGAGCGCAAGGACTTGTATCGCAAGGCTCATGTTTTGGCGCCCACGTCGCGGCCTGTAGCCTTGGATCAGGAAACCTGCGTCACCACAAATGACCATGACGCCTCGGGCAGTCTCAAGGTGAGTCTATCTGCCTCCTTCTATATCGGCAAACACATGCTAACGTCAACTAGGACCTCGTCGACACACCTCTCGAACCTTTGGCACTACAGCTTGCGGGCCACGTTGAGAGCATCCGCGGAAACCTCCAACAGGCAGAGGGTGTTACGCCGCAGCTCGGGCGTACCAGAGCAGCACTACAGGATGTCCTGCAGCGGTATCTGGATCGCGGGACTTACGAGCAGGTTATTCTGGGATAGTTGTTCTCTGTATGATATGGCATGGATGATTGAGGTGATCCTGGACATGAAGGATGATGAATTGGCGTTGGGTCATGATTGGATGAGGAATTGCTTCTGTCCGAGACAATGAGCGGAATTTATGAATGTTTAGCCCCGTTATCTTAACACAGGTGCGCCATCATAATAGGAGCAGATGGTTATGAATACGACCAGGGAATGTTTACTTTTTCGTCGAAATCAGAGAGGCACATCACGAACTACAAGTCACAACACGAGCAAGGTTTACTCCAAACCGCACATCCCCATTGACGTAGTATGTACAACGAAGGGTAAAGATGTATATGAGAAATAAGCAAAACAACGATATGGAGCCCCTAGTCGACGGGAACCAAGCACTCCACGCGAGCCACAACACCGTGCCTATCCATCAAAGATATCAAAAAGGGAGCAAGAGTTTTGCGCAGGCAAGATAGAGACGATTCATGATTCTCATTGAATTGGTTGTGGAAGAAAGAATTGCAGTAAAACACACAAAAATAGGATTTGTCATACATCAAGAAGAGTAGCGTCAACCCGCCTGAGGAATCCCCTCCTCCGCTAGATGCTTAACCAAGAAAGTGACCAATACAGGGTCATGTACATGAGATGAGACGACATATACAAGGTCGTCATCGATACATTTATCGGAGGCGGCGGGCGAAGCCGGTGGGGGCGGCGTAGCCGTACTTGGAGGTGGGAGTGGTGTTGTTGACGGGGTAGGGAACAACGGTGACGGTGGCCTCGAGGGTGGTGGTGGTGTCGCACTCCTCATCCTCGTCGTCGTCCTCATCCTCATCATCATCAGAGTCCTCAGCATCGTCACCCTTGCCGTTGCCTTTGCCGGAAGAGCCGGTGACAGAGGCGTCAGGGCCGGTGGTCTTGCTGCCGTCAGAGCCGACGGTAACGTAGACGGTGGAAGCGGGAGCAGTGACAGTGACGGTGGCAGCAGCGTCGGGGCACTCGCAAGAGTCGTCGCCCTTACCGTTGTTGCCCTTGCCAGTGGACTTGCCATCATCACCGTTGCCAGTGCCCTTGGTGCCCTTGTCGTTGCCGTTGCCGGTGGACTTGCCATCATCCTTCTCACCCTCACCAGTGCTGTAGCCGGGCTTGTCACCCTCGCCAGCGACCTTGGTCTCGGTGGAGTTGGGCTTCTCAATGGTCTTGGTGACGGTACCAGTGCTGGTGCGGGTGGTGGTGGTGGTGGGCTCAGCATCGGGCTTGCCGTTGCCCTTGTTGCCGCCATCGGTCACCTTGGCGTCGGCCTCGGAGCAGGGGACGGTGATGGTGGACTTGATGGTGGACTGGACGGTGGTGGTGACGACGCTGGCGTCAGTGCCGGTGCCGATAGTCATGGTGACGGTCTTGTCAGTGACATAGTCGGAGGTGATGGTGGTGAGGCTGGCACCATCGGTCTTAGGGGCCTCGGGAGAAGAGTCACCATCGGTGATGGGAGGGTAGGCGCCGCCGGTGCTCAGGGGCACGGAGCCAGTGACGGAAGCGGTGAGGGTCTTGCCAATGATACCGCCGGTCTCAGCCTGGCTGATGACAGCGGAGGAGATGGAGCCGGCCTCGGTGACGGGGCAGACGGTCTCGGTGAGGACAACAGTGTTGGTGACAACGTAGGTGGCCTTGTCGGTCTCGGGGAGCTGATCAATGGCAGTCTGGTCCTTGGCAGGGCAGTTGGTGACGGTGGGAGCGCAGCTCGTGATGGTCTGGACCTGAGTGGTGCAGACAGTCAGGGTAGTCATGCCAGTGTCTGTTCCGTTGTCTCGGCGGAAGTGCATGTGGCGAGGGTAAGAGTAGGCGTTGGCCATGGCGGCAAACATGCCGAGGCTGGCGACGGCAGACTTCATTTTGGATGATGTTTTGGGGGGTATTTTGCGGCGTCCAAGTCAACAAAGTTGGAGGGCTTGTAAAACGACTGCAAGAAATCAATTCCGCAGGTCGAGAGGGCAGCGAGCAAGACACAGTATTGCTTCACGAAAGAAGGTAGATAAGTTGGACGGTGAGAAAACGCTGATTGTTGCTGGTAATGCTGGAAGGATCGTGATGGCCAAAAGGAGCCGAAAAAGAACGAAAAGGTCTGAAGAGACTGAATGAGTGTGGGTTGAGAGAGATGAACAAGAACTGAGAGGGAGAAGAAGAAGGAGGAGGAGAGGTGAGGCAGGAAGCGTTAGATATTAAGAGAAAACGGAGTCGGGGGGTAACACAGAACGGGCTGGAACGCCTTCAGGGAACAGGAGTCGAAGCAAAAACGCCGGACTGCCAAGATGCAGTGTGAGTGAGCATGGGGTATTCGTTGGTCCCGCTGCTGGGAGGCCCCTTGAACGTTGTTGGCTGAGGACTGACTACCTACCTGAGCCGCCGCCTTGTTGTAGCGGTGTTGACCATGTCGGCTGAGATGGATGCTGCTGCCCGCTCAGCCCAGTCGATTCGATTCGCAGAACCGTGATGAGTCGGCCATGGGTGTGATGAGTTCCCATATCACCCAGGGCCAGTCAGGAGTGGACGAGAGTGGGCGTTTGCACGACAACAGAGAGCCATAGCCAGGCCGAGGACCCTGCGCTCGAGCAAGGGTGGCTTGTAACGTGGTGAGACCATCCTTAATTCTGGTCGTGGGCTTGTTCTTGTTGGTGTTGTAGTAGCATGAACAAGACCAACCGTTGGAGAGAAGTGAGGTTTGGACTCAGGTGGGGCCCTTGGCGCTCGCCCAATGTGGCTTGGTTCAGGGGGCTTTAAGCCAGGGTCTCAAAGGTCCGAGACCAGCTAAAGCGCTAGCAACGACAAGGTCATTGCTCCCTCTAATTTACAGGCCCAAGAGTCAAGGACTGCTTGAGGAGCTCCTTGTGAGCCAAGGTCTGGGTATGAGTCGTGTCATTTGCGCTACAGCTCCGTAATATAACAAACGAATACTGATCAGATAGATTATCTCATCCTATCTAATATGCAAGAACCAAGGCATCTTGACAGTCAAGTCCCTCTACTAGCTTAGTTTTGTACTTTTCCCCTCTTGCTCCCTAGGTACCTCACTGGGCTCCGGTCATCATCTAGCGCCACTTTATGCAGGTACAGCGCGAAACCTGAGACGCCACGCGGGCCAATCGAATGAACCCACAACGCCTCCCGAGGCGCCCCCGCCACTTTGTCTTGATGCTGCAATTACAGCGCAACGCCTTGGATGGCTTGAGGGGTTTGTCTGTCTGAGTATGCGGTGAGGCTGGCAAAACCTGTGACTTGTTTGATTGTGACCTCTTCTTGTCATTCTCGCTGTACATATCTATCC
>JAJODA010000207.1:0-14008 GCA_021730345.1 Fusarium cicatricum | reverse complement strand
CTCTTGCACGCCAGCGAGGGCCATCTCAAGAAGCTCTTCCTGAGCGCGCTCAGCGTTACCAGGGAATTTGCGCGCGATCTGAACAGGAGTGCGACGGGGGATGAGGTCGAGGACTCCAGCAGGCACGAGCTTGTCGGCGAGGATGAGGTCGGCCGACTTGATGGCCTTGTGGGTGGCCTGGGTAAGGAGATCCGGATGGCCGGGTCCGCTGCCGGCCAGGATGATTGTACCAATGCGCTTCTCCGGGGTGCCGGGGTCACGCTTGATATCGGGGCCGGTACCGGGGTATGACTTGAGAACCGCCTCGACATCGTCGTCTGTGATGGCGGCCAGGCGCTTAAGCGGCCAGTATTCGCAGACCTGACTTAGCCAGCGCACTCGTCTATTCTTTGCATCTTGCTCGGTGATCAAGCGGTTGAAGTGAGCTGTTTGGTCGAAGGAGTCGTCGAGGGACGCGGGGTCGTCTTGGGCAGCGAGGGCATCCTCGTCGTGGATGCGCCGGCGGACGTCACCCAGGCGCGTGCAGGCGGCACCGAGATTGACAGGCAATGAAGCAGCGATATCACGTCGGATACGTGAGGCTAGCTTACAGCCTCTTCCGTTTGTAGTGACGCCGATCTGAAGGGGGCCCTCGGTATGTGTCGAGAGGAGGGAGAAGGTGCATAGTTGGGGTGCATCGACGACGTTGACGGGAATGCGATTTCGCTTGCAGAGGGCGGAGATGTGAAGGCCTGGAGAGAGTATCAGTTTGGCTGTCTTTTTTGTCCTTTTCTTGTAGTAGATAACTTACTCATGGGATCTCGTGGTCCCGAGGTGACAAAGACAGCATCGACAACGCCATCAACCTCTTCCCTACCCAAGCGCAACAAGTCGGCGTCCTCAAAGGATTTCTTGTGCCACTGAACGAGACCTTCATCTATCTTCTTTTGAAGAGCATAGTGAAGTTCGGCGCCTTCGGGAGCAAGGAGGATCGGCCGTGCGCCCGCGCTGAGTGATTGCCCACATCGAGTGGCTGCGAGAGGATTCGTTCCTACAACGAGATGGATGCTGTCCCTGCAGTTGAGGGCAGCAAGAAGCCCGGTAGGTGGTGATACTGCCATTTTCCCACTGAAATGAGAGAGAGAGTCTCGGTTACTCTCTTCCTAATAAAGAAAACTCCCGAGGCCAAAAGATATCAAGTAACCAAAAAGACTTGACCAACTCGGCCATGGCGGGACTCTGGCGCTCATAAAAGAGAGCTCATGGCCAAAAAGACCCCCCCGGTCACGGAGAAAAAACCCATCTCCACAAGGCATCGAATTGCCCCTCGAACCCCTCCAAAGACTGTCAATTCGAACCCAAATCCGCCTCGTATGATTGGTCCAAACTCACGCCATTCTTTCTCCGCGGAACGTCTTCCATCCTTGTTCTTTATCGGCCTGTCGGCGGCCGCTAGATCTGCCGATAACGCAATCGCCGACTTCCGCGGGACCGCAACCGGAGATGTCTAATTCTGATGAACTGCTGCGGCGACTGGGACATGCGACAATGGCACTAGATAGGAGATGTGGAATTCAGAGCATCTGATAACAACATACGACAGTGGTCATGCGGCATGTTGACTAAGGACCATGAGCTCCCAAGTCCTACTAGTAGAATCGCCCGTTCTTTATAATGGCCAGCCATGGAAAACGTCCGTGGTACAGGTTTAGGTTAGGCGAAGGCCAAAGGATCGACTTACATAAATACAAACAAGTGATATAAGCACGCGCTGATAAATGTTCACTGATGACAATATGAAATCCAAAAAGGCAGTTAATTGCCGCACGAAATCACTAGTTAAGTTTGACAACGTTTTCTCACGATATATATAATGCGTTTCACAATCAGCTAAGGGAGACCCTGGCCAGACGCTAGATCAGATCCCCATCTAGTGAAATTGAAAAGTCGTATGTACCAAGATCAGGACAAGGCTCATCATGAGCAAGCCTGACATTTATATATGGAATGATATTATCCTATCATCATTACCTAAGCTTTTCTGAATATGAGACGATTTTGAACATTGGCGATGGCGACTGACCTCTTCACACTGGACGTCAAAAAGGAGTATTATATAAGCAAATATCAAGCCAGCCAACCAGTCAAGGAACCGGCTTCTTGTCACGTGCGCAACACCATAACAGCCGCCCAAACTTGCAAAAAGAGAAGCCTCGCGATGCGCTCACAATCGAATCGTAATAGGAATAGCCCGATGCGGGGGTCGAACCCGCAACCTTGAGATTGTGCACTCGTAAGAGTCTCACGCTCTACCGATTGAGCTAACCGGGCGTGGCTCTTGTTTGATGAAGACTGCTGCGAGCATATTCGGCTCAAGAACTTAGACGGACGGACCCAGTCGATTCAGAAAATTTCTGATACCGGGTGGGCCGTTCAGAATAGTGGGTCAGCTGTGTAAGTGTAGTGGGTCAATATGGCGCCGGGCTTTAACGCCGGGTCTTCTCCGTCTGAGTGGGACATGGGATACAAAGATGTCGAGATTCTAACAATTGTCTTCTCCATTCGAGTAAGATACTGACAAATCATACTCTGTTATGCCATCATGGATCCTGTGTTGAGATCTATCATCATATCCAACGCCCTCATTACCACCTTTTGTACAATACTTTACAAGGTTACAGATCAATAATACATTGGATGCCTCAAGAACGACCACTCCTTATCTTGTCCACCTCCATCTCGGCCGCAACCTCCTCATCCATCTGCTTGGCAATCATTTTCTCCTCTTCGTCCTCCGCCTCCAAGATCTCTTTGAGCAGACGCGACTTCTTGTCCAGCTTGTTCTTCCCCCGTCGCTCCCGCGGCGCATTCTTCTCGTTGGCGCTGATGCCGTTGGGGCCCATGACAATTTCCACCTTTCTGGGCTTCTTGCCCTGCTCGCCTCGCTTGCCACCGTCGTCAGGGCCCTTGCCGGCGCGGACATTCCGTTGGACACGCGTTTTGGCTCCTAGAGCCCATAGATCGCCCCATCGTGACTTGCGGGCATCGTGGTAGGCCAGCTTACTGTAGCTCTTGGGGACGGTCCATCGCTCAAGCTTGCCCTCAGGTGTGCATAGGTCCAGAGTGACATGTCCCTTGCGCTTCAGGGGAGGCATGATGGCTCGAGGTAGCGTCTGCATGTCGGGGATCGACTTTGACTCCTCATACCCGCTAAAGGCCTCCTCTGTTGCCTGCTTGCCCGTCATGGAGCTCTGCTTTGCAACACCGCGTCGAATGGCCACATAGCTAAACTCGACATCGCCCTGGTTGTTGTCGCTGTTGCCGAACATGCGGGAGTAAAAGGAAGGGCGCACGAATCGCTGGCTAAAGTGGCAAAAGTCTTTTCGACCAGTGCTCTTACCCGTCGTCTGGTACATGGGACACAGCCCTTGGTTGGTGCAAGGAGCAATGACATATCCAGGTTCCTTTTCGCGTTGGTATGCAGGGTTGAAATCCTCAGGGTCAAGCTCTGGCTGTCCCGACTGAGGGAGGAGGAATTGCTTGAGAAGAGTGTCACGGACGTGAGCTACGGCTTCAAATCCACGAGGGTGTGCCTTTTCCAGAACAATGAGAACACCTCCATCCTTGTTCAGCAAACTCCAGAGGTTGTTGAGGATTGCCTGTCGGTAGTGATCCTGCTGCTCCTTCAGGAAGAGGTGAGACGCAATGATGACATCGTAGCTCTTTCGAGGCTGCGGCTTGTCTCCGGCGTCCAGGTGCTCGCCGCGCATCTCTCCCGAATGTTCATAATCGGGTAGCCTGGGAAGCATCGTGGTATTGTGCAAGAAGTTCTTGACGCGATGTCGCAAACGATCCGAACCAATCACGGCAGTTCGTTTGCCAGGAGCCTCATGCTTCCTGACCTCGCGCTTTTCCCTCAGCACCTCCCACTCTGCTCGCACAATCTCGTCCCAGGCGATCAAGCCTGCACCACCAGATCCCGCATCAAGAACGCTGATGCCCTTGCCATCTTTGAGTTTCGACTGCAGCCAGTCGCTTCCGACTCGTTTCCGAACCTCGCGTAACGTGGCCATGACTGAAGCGTAGGCCGGGGGCAGAAATCCTGCGATGAAAGCGTCCGCCTCGATCTCAGTCATGTGTCGCTGATCCGCCTGAAGACCGACGGCTCGCATGTTGCCATTCTTCTTGCCCTCGGGAGTCGAAGGGGAAAGGGGAAGACCCGGACCGCCAAACGCATCTTCAGCCGCCTTCTTGACATGGTCAATGTGCGTCCGCTGCAGCAGATCGCGGATCGGCATAACCAGCTCATCTCGCGGCAGAGAAATTTCGATGGGGCTGCCCTGGAAGCGACCCTCAAGGGAAAGGGGATGGAATCGCGCAGTCTCGCCAGACACTCTCTCGCTTGGGAGCTCTTCTGGCCAGACGGGCGTCTCCTCTGCCTCAGCCTCCTTTGCTGCCAGCTCTTCCTCCTCAGCCGCCGCTTTGTCCTCTGCCTCCCGTTGTTGTCGCTGAGTGTCCTCAAAATCTTTGGCTAGTTTTTGCAAAGCATCGTACTCTCGCTGATTCCTTGCAACCATGTCGACGTATCCCGGGGACTGCTGAATCAACTGCTCCATTGAAGAGTCCGCCAACTCAGGTTGGGGCGCTATCTCATCCGCCTCGTCCATCTCGTCCATCTCGTCCACTTTCTCTTCACGTGGGATCTTGTAGGTAATCTCCTCAAACTCGCCACCCTCAATTTGTCGCAACACAGTGCCCTCGTTCTCCGGTCGTGGGGGTTGCGGTCCCATATCAGCGTGCTCTGGAATGCCGACATCTTCGGGTCGAGTCTCGCGCAGCGGCGCTCCGTACAATCGTTCGTATAGCGCATACTCTTGGTCGTTCAGATACCCCTTCGGCAGAGTGTCTCGAAATCGTTGTTTAGCATCTCGGACGACCTGCTCAATGTCTTCTGTTGATGCGGGCGTGGCTGCTGCCGTCTCTTGTCGCAAACATCTTGATGTCGAAAAGGCTTGTGTAATTGCTGTGCTCCTATTGGACTGGAGTAAGAGGGAGCGAGAAACGCCTCGAGATCGTAGTGAAGGAGCGGAATGGGTGTAAAAACGAGTCGATATTAACGAAGAAGAAACGTTACACCTTGGACAGGCATTCCGGATGCCCCTGGCCGACAGCATTTTCTGTACTGTACAAACTTGGGGATGAAGTTGGAGGTTGCTACTTTCGCCTCTGAACTTTTTTGCTTGTCGCGCGATCACGTGACAACGATGGACATGAGGATCGCAGTTCCATGACTTCATTATAAACGACAGAATCTATAGGAATGTGGCAACAATGATATGATGGCGATCTTCGAAATAAGACGACAGCGATTGCTCACGCGGAAAGAATGCCATGCCCAGATATAGTCCCATGCCCCAACGCCAAACTCATTCGCTTAATCACCACCCAAATCCGCCAGCGTCTTAAACGCAGCCCGCTGAGGTGGTTTCGCCCCCTCAGCTCCAGCCCTCGCCCCGTTCGGGCTCTTAACCGACGGCTTCCGGTGGATGTTGAACGAGCTATTCTCTGCCGCCTTGTACGCGTCAAACTGGTGACCAGTTAGCCTCTCACTCTTAATTATCATGTCCTCATCTGGGTACGTGCCGAAAACAGAGACACCACGTAGAGTCCCACAAGAACCACCAGCGCATTGAACAGCCCGCCGAGGTTGAACCTCTTGGCTATGGGGGCGGAATGGGCCGCGTTGCCGCCCAGCGTCCGGCCGGGTGTCTTGAATACGTCGCCGGGCTTGTCTGAGCCACCGAGCTTGACGGCGTTGTTGATGGCTTGCGTGAGCGCTGGGGGGTTGGCGCCCTTGATGGTCTCGACGCAGTTGCCGCCATGGAAGATCTTGAAGGTCGGCATAGCGGAGACGCTGTTGGAGCGGGCGATGGCGGACTGTGTGTCGACGTTGATTTTGGCAAAGGCGACCTTTTTGGGGCGGGAGTGTTCCTTTGCGAGGCTCTCAAAGGTCGGCGCGATCATCTTGCAGGGACCGCACCAGTCGGCGTAGACTGGTCGTGTTAGTGTTAGTGTAGATGCAGCATGTTTGAGGACGTACAGTCTGCGATAACCACATTTGTGCTTGAAAGGAGGCTCTGCCACTCGGCAGTAGAGCCGATGCTAATAGGGCCGCTCATGGTTGCGATTTGATTATTGTTGAATGATTGCAGATGAAGGCCAGATCGCCGTGCCTCATCGTTGGTCGCGATGCTGACCAAGCTGGTCCAGGCATGTGTAAGCCGGACTAGGAAGGCGGTGATCAAGGCGGACAGATTCTGCCGGATTAATCCACCCCACGATCAACTTTTTGTTCACCGATGATAGCAGAGGTTTGTAGCTCAACCTGATCAACGTCACAATGTCATACCACGAGCGCAATTCCAAAGTTAGTTGTTAAATGAACCCCGTTCGATTCTTGCGACTCTAACACCCTAGCAGAAGCGGAAAACCGCACACAATGGCCAGGATACTACATCCTTCAAGCCCTCTGCGACCTTCAACCCCACCCAAGGCGGCCGACCATGGACTGTCTCTGTCGCAATTCCCAGCAGCATTCTCACAAAGTATGTGTTGCGACTTTCTCTGCCTTCCCACCAGCTAACCATCTCCAGTCTTGCTACTGCGGACCAGCGAATGACCCAGCCCGGCCGCATTGCTCGCGCCCTCGCCGTCTTCTCGGTTGACGAGGTCATCGTCTTTGACGACTCTCCCCTCTCTGCTCGCCCTCGTCAGACAGATCCAAACAGCTACACCGGCGACACCGACCCATGCCACTTTCTCTCCCATATTCTGTCCTTCCTCGAGGCGCCCCCCTTCATGCGCAAGACCCTCTTCCCCCTCCACCCTAATCTGCGCCTCACTGCACTGCTCCCTAGTCTCGATATGCCGCACCACCCTCATCCCAAGGAATGGATCTCCTACCGCGAGGGTGTCACCATCGCTGGCCAGACAAGCACGGGCTCTGGAACCCTGGTCGAGGTCGGCCTGGAACAACCTGTCGAGATTAAGGAAGAGATCCCTCCTAAGACTCGGATAACACTCAAGTTCCCTGACGACGAGAACCAATACCCCGAGCCCGTTCATCCTGCGGCGCCAAGAACCGAGGGTGGCTACTACTGGGGATATACCGTTCGAAAGGCCAGCTCCTTGTCTACCGTCTTTACCGAGAGTCCGTACGAGAACGGTTACGACATTAGCATCGGCACCTCGGAGCGCGGAATCCCAGCCTCTCAAGCCTTTCCTCCTAGCAAGAGAGTCAACTTTAACCATCTCCTCATCGTTTTCGGCGGCCCCCGTGGCCTGGAGTTTGCTTCAATGAACGACGAGGAGCTCAGCAGCATGGACATCCAAGGTTTCAAGACCAAAGAACTGTTTGACCACTGGATTAACGTTCTGCCCAACCAGGGCAGCAGGACCATCCGGACAGATGAGGCCGTTCTCATTGCACTAACCGCATTAAGAGGGATTTGGGATTCTAGTTAGCTGACTGGTATAGCAAGTGATACCCCTTCTTGAATTCTACATTACTTCGTCTTCTTCCATCTGAACGTTACCTGTTCAACTGCTCATAGCTGATACAGAGCCAGAGTGTCCGCAAATGTACTGTTGTTCTGTATCGCCTTGGCCCAATCCACGCCATCGCGCTCAACCATAACCCTCGTACCCACCGTGCTCAGTCCAAGCATTCTCGATCCCTCGCTGCTGCCCTGAACGCTCAGAATCCTCTCTTGACAATATTCCGGGGACTTGTTGCTCGCACATGAGTCGTTGTAGTTGTTGAAGAATGAGTATAACCCCGCTCCATACACAACCACGTTGCACGAGTTGATGATTCTCATACCCCATCCCATGTTGCACCCGCCAGGAACAGGATCGTTCTGACAGTCCATCTGAAAGTTTGGGTCATTGAGGAGAGGCACAGGTGGAAAGGGATACTGAGCCGCTAGTTGGGGCTGAAAGTATGCTTGCTCAGTCTGCGCATGGCCAATGTACACGTCTTTGGTGTTGACAAGCTGATATTGGTACAAAACGTGATGCTCTGAACCAGTAGCGCTGAGCCAGATACGACCTCTCTGGGCCTCGACAAGGACACCTCGCCCGGCGTATACGGTCACACGCTGGTACTTTTGGTTCTCGAGGTCATGGTCGGCAACCCAGAACCAACAGTTCTCTGTAAAGAGGCCACCGGCAGATGTCGTAACGTGCATGCTCATGTATGCCGCGATGCATCTAGGGTTGATGGTATCCGTGTCTTTGAGTCCAGGACATTCAGGAACCTGTAGATAAGTACCCGCAAAACCACCGACTCGAGTGTGCACATCCCACATGCCCGATGGAGTGCCGGGGCTGTACAGGTTGTACTGAATGAGTATGGCACCCGCCGCCGGTCCTCGGGTAGAGATGATGGTGTCAGACCATTCGATTTGGCCGACATCTCCAGGCCGACCTACCTGAACGACGGGCTGGGGGTTGTTCATGTCCTGAAACTTGGGTCCCGTCGCCATGATGATTGAAGCGAGAGCCTCTCCCACGACCTTGGCGTTTGGTGGTATGTATATAGTGTCGGAGACGATGTAGTATCCAGCGTCGAGGTAAGCAATGAGCCCGTTGTTTGCTGTGTAGTTGAACAGGGCGTTGAGTATTTGGGTGTCATCATGAGATGCGTCTCCGTAGGCTCCATGTGCTTTGGCTGAGATGAACATGACACTGGGAGCTTCTTCATATTGAGGCTTGCCGTGTCAGCAAAATTCTTAGCATCTCCTTCACCAAGGAAACCAAACTTACTTTTGATCGTTCATAATAGATGTTTCGGTTAAGGAGATTGACGCTCCGAGATGCTGGTAGGCTATAATAGCCTGTCGCATCGGAAGTTCCGCTGGAGTCAGCATAGTGCCCCTAACTGTATCAGCTTCATCCAATTCAGTCACTTGGACATGCTTACCATGATAAAGACAGAATCGCCTGCTGGCTTCGAAGCAGCACTGGTCACAGGGGTTCCGCCACGGCCAGCAAGAACTGTGTTCACATTCTGGAAGTTGACGTTCTCCATCGCCAGAGATGCGCTTCCTCCTACGGCACCTGTACTCGTGCGTGTCGTCGAGATGGCTGTGTCAACATTTTCGAACCAACTGTCGAGGATGGCTATGGAGCCAACACCATTCGACACATCGTCCATCTTGATACCAACTCGGCAATCCTTGAAGACTGCGCTTTTGAAAGTCCAGCCCCAGTTCCAGGTCATCCAAACTGCAACGTCAGCGTTGGAGAACCAGAGATTTCGTGTTGTGAATTGTTGATTGCCCAAAACGGTGGCATTGCCACCACCAAAGAAGTAGAGATCGTTGAGCAAACCTCCTGAGCCTTCTTCAATTAGCAAGCCGGTATGAACGTTTCCGGGAATAGTGGAGAGCCTGAAGACGCAGTTGGTGATGGCCGTTGCTTGAGAAGAGGGCCAATGAATCCCCACGACAGAAAAGTCAGGGGGCAACGCCGTGGTATCCAAGACCAAGTTGCGAATCTGCCGAAAGAAGACATTTGTCGAGTTCCAAGAAAGTGCGCCGTTGAACATGTACGGATTCGCGTCAATGAGACCAAAGTTTTCCTTTGAAAAGGAGCCCGATGCCTTGAGGATTGGACGGTTGGTAGGATCGCCAATGATCTGGGTGTAGTACAGGTCGATGATGGAGCTGCTGATGAGGTAGGTTCTGGTGATAGTTAGCATAAGCTACCAGACAAAGTCTTGAGGAAAACGCACCCAGAAGGGATGTAGACGGTTGCAGGAGAGATTGTGCTCCCCTTGCACACGCCAGGAATACATCGAACACCCGCACTGATGGCAGCATTGATCGCAGCCGTGTCGTCAGTAACTATCTTATTAGCCACGAATCGAAGCGCATACGGTTTCACCAACCTCCATCGCCGGCAGCACCATAATCCTTCACGTTTCGAAAGACTTGGTACTGGTTATCTGGGTAGTAGGGGGCACGTCCGAGATGGGCAACCTCTTCGAGCCAGTACTTTGCCTCTGTCGTGCCCACGAGAGCGAGAGTAAGGGCGACCTTGAGCTTCATGGCGGAGGACTGAATGAAAGCTCAGCGATGGTTGCAAGGAGCCCAAGTGAGCGAGTGTAGGTTGTAAGGAGAAGAGATCTCGTCAAGAGTGCGAAGCAGGAGAGTTGACCTTGCGAAAGAATGCAGGTGCTTCTTGTTGAAAAGGTGGGAAGGAGCGGTTGAGTCTTCTCTTCGAGATACAAGGTGTAGTAGCTGCGTTAAGGAGCACCTGCCTTCGAAGCTCATGACTGTCACTCCCACACTTGAGCCTCCTGTCCACTCGCTAATCACGACCACACAAGTCTTCCATCAAGAATTCAAAGACGCATGTCGTGAGGAATGCGAACTCGTTACAGTGATACGACTTGTCAACTTACTCTAGCATCGGCGTTGCGCAGTTTCATCTCATCTAAAGCGAACCAAGGAACCCCATCGGACTAATAACCCCGCGATGCAGTGACAATGGAACATCAGCCGATTTCTCCGCTGCCGTGATCAAGTTACACTCCTGCAAGAGGGCATCTCAAATGATATCACCAGGACCTGACACGTTGGTCTGCAGATGAATAATGTACAACCCGTCGCGGGTAAGTGATTGTATTGAGTATGCGAGCAATGCGCATCAGTCTTGTTGAAGACCCTGCCTCTATAGTTGAAGATCATTCCCTGCCTTAACCAATAAACGCCATCCAATGCGGCCAACCGCGTGGTCATATCCCATGATTAGGTATTTTAGTTTTTAGAGTAAAAGGCGAGGAGGTAGGCCAGACTAGATGGTCGATTGAGTCGAGTCCAGAGCAACGGTCTGGCCGAGGGTTCCCTGTGCCATGCCCTTCTCGCCTGAGCGCTTACGGAGGACGTTCTCGATAAAGGCCTCGCCGGCCTTGTAAGATGAGCGAACGAGAGGCCCACTGGCGCAGTACAGGAAGCCCATGTCTAGAGCTCTCTTGCGCCACATCTCGAACTCGTCGGGGGTAACGTACTTTTCGACCTTGAGGTGACGCTTGGTCGGTCGCATGTACTGACCAAAGGTGACAACATCAACGTCCGCATTGCGTAGTTCTGCGAATAGTTAGCATGCTATCGGGTTGGAGGACCATGCTACTCACCCTCGAGCGCAGACATAAGCTCATGCTCCTGCTCGCCAAGACCCAGCATGATACTGGTCTTAGTGATGGGACCATCCTTGCCCATCACATCCTTGACATGCTTAAGCACAGCCAAGCTCTGTCGGAACGTAGCCCTTCGGTCTCGTACGTAAGGGGTGAGGCCCTCGACCGTCTCGACGTTGTGCGCATAGACGTCGAGTCCACTCTCGGCCACAACCTTGACCATGTCGAGGTCGCCACGGAAATCGCCAGTCAATGCCTCGACCAGCAGCGATGACTTCTTCTGCTTGATCCTCCGAATCGTCTCGGCGAAATGTCTAGCTCCGCCGTCTGCCAGGTCATCTCGGTCCACGCTGGTAAGGACGACGTAACCCAGACCCCACCTCGCCAAAGCCTCGGCGGTGTTCTCAGGCTCGTGAGGATCCAGAGCCGCTGGGTTTCGGTTCGTCTTTACGCTGCAGAAGCGACATCCTCTGGTGCATGTGTCGCCCATGAGCATGATTGTAGCGGTCGCGGCATTCTTGTCCGATCCCCCCCAACACTCAGAAATGTTGGGACATCGAGCCTCCTCACAGACGGTATGCAGTCCCAATCCTCTCAGGTCCTTCTTGATGCTCTTGAAGTTGTCGTTTCCTGCGGGAATGGGCGTCTTGAGCCATTCGGGTAACCGTGTAATCGTCTTCTTCTTGCCCTCGGGGCCGACTTCAGCGGTGCGAAGAGTGAATGCCTCTGCGGTCGATAGTGGCTGCGCAGCCGACGACGTTGCCAGGAAATCGGAGAACTCTGCTACTGAAGAGTCTTTGAAGTAGCTCTTTCGTCGAGGTTTGGCGGAATCGGTTGTGGTGGGAGGAACAGTGGCGAAAGCGCGAAGGGTAGAAGTCGCGCTCAAAGCTTTGCGAAGAGGGGCATGAGCCCGCTTGAGCGAGGGAACCACCGATGCCATGATGGTGTTGGAATGCCGCCGAGTTCAGACTCTCTTGAAAAAGAGAAGAAAGAAGGAAGCCGTTGAGGCGTTCGTAGGGATATATCACAAGTGGATGTTGAGCAAAAGCTGGCTGCAGGAGGCGACGCAGTTCGGGGGAAAAGGCCGATGGGACCCGCCATGTCCGGGTTGAATCCGAGAGGCAAACCAATCAGCGCGCGGCGCATTATCCTTATTCAGCTCCATCTTCGCTGACAATCAACCCACGAACGTACCACGAATTCGCCCCTTGAGCTGGTGAAGACCTCCGACTCCCATACAGCTTGAGTATAAGATTTCCACGATTGGGAAATACTTTATGAGGCGAATCTAACTCTTAGTATCCTTGAGATGAGACTCAACATACTTCCTCAGGTTCTGGGTAATATGAGCCCATGAAAATACCTATTGCTTCGCTGGCGGTATTTGTTATCCGCGCCCTTCAAAGTCCGGGAAGATTAGACCCGACATGACCCTTTTGTTGCCGACAGAAAGCGAATCGATAACTGGCCGTGATCGGCCAAGAAGCCCGAATTTGTTCACATCAAAACATTCGAATCTCAAGCTGAGCATGACAAAGTCTATTGCTCCTATCTACAAGCCTTGATGGCTCATCATCATCGGTCCGCTGCCGGACACTCAATCACCAATCCCCCTTTTCGTCTAAATCATATCCCACCCCTCCGAATCAAACAAAGCCATACTCCAAACCGCAATCCTTCATCCAGAGGTCGATGCAAAATCTCTGACCTCGGATCACCTGCCATCCTAAAGGGGGTATCGCCAAAGAGAAGTATAGTAGAACCAGTTCATCCAAGAATCAGAGGTATTGAAGTGAATATGATTGTTTCCGCGTCGCCGACGTCGTCCCCGTCTCCTGGGCCCCGGCTCTCTTTGCAGCAACAGAGCCGGGTGAAGAGATGTTGACCGAATAACAATGATAAAGGGGTCTCCAGCCAGCAAGCATGCACCGGCCGTCACCGATGTCTAGAAGGGGATATTGATCTCAAAGCCGCTGACTGCGTTATCCAAGCCTGGGAGAAGCATCTTCATATGAAGATGAGTCTGAAGGGGGATAGGTAAGATGTGCAAAAAGAAGATAAGCAGGCTTGGTCGCAGTCAACGGCTACCCTCTAGACGTCGGCAACCACCCAATGATCCTCGAGAGGACTCAATGGGTTGGGCTATGCGCAGCGCAGTCAACGCGCGCAGGTACGTGCTGCTGGGGATGAATGAAACATTAAGTGTGAAAACCCGCGAGGTATATCAGAGGAGCGGGTGTGCTCGCGATGAAGCGTAAGGAAGCAGTCGAGCATTTCCATCAAGGGCAGAGTCAGAGACTCGTCAAATTGAAGCAGAGTGCAGACGCCGAGTGACGTTCTGCAGTCGTTGTCGTGGCGCTATTGACGTCGTTTCATCGTTAAGAAGAAGGCCGCAAGGGTGGCCAAGCAAAAAAGTGACAAAGAGAATGATTGGCAAGATGATCGCATCGAAGAGTTCGGAAGTCGACGGTTGGGAGAGTTCCCAGTCCTTAGTAGGACAGTCCTCCTAATCGCGTCCGTGGAGGCGCTTACAGGAGGGCGGCAACGACCATACCGGCGACACCAGCCATGGCCAACTTGCCGGCCGCGACAGCAGATCCAGCATTGCCGGCGACCTGAGTGGGCTCAGAGGCACCACCGGTGGTAGCGCTGATGTCGGCGGAGCCGGTGCTGGCAATGGTGGTCTTGGGGGTAGCCACGGGGGTGGTGGAGTTGGCGACGGGGAGGAAGCCAGTGCTCTTGCTCTTGACAACGACAGACGAGGTGGTCTCAGCCTCAGTGGTGCCCTCAGCCTCAGTCGTGGCCTCGACCTCAGTCGAGGTCTCG
>JAJODA010000206.1:0-29054 GCA_021730345.1 Fusarium cicatricum | reverse complement strand
GTTGTGGATTGGGTGGTGGGGGAGGCTGTCCAGTTGGATCCGGAGGTGGAGGCGGAAGAGCGGTTGGCGGCGGATGAGGGCAGGGATGGGAATGCGGAGGAGGATGATGGGGGGTTGACGGCGGGACGGGCGGCCCAGCTTGAGGGACCGCTTGAGGAGACGGGGGCAGGGCCTCCGAGTCTGGTGCTGTTCTTGAGCTTGAGAACGCGGTTAGAGTGCTTCTGAGAGGCCTGCGCGTTGGGAACAGCCGGGTTCGCGGTCGAGGCGTTGGCCCAGCCGCTCGAACTCGACGTGGCGCCGTGCATGCCACTCAGGCCGGGCAAGCTGGGGTAGTCCTCGTTGATGGCCCGCCAGTCCTGCCAGGCCTTACGCAGCGCGTCGGCTCTCGCCTTGTCCTCGTACAGGTCGGCGACTTCCCGGACCAGCGTGCCTAGGGCGTTGGAGGATGTGTCGGCGAAGAGGGTGAAGAAGGCGTCGATGAGCTGGGGCGCCGTGAGGTTGGCTTGGCGGTACGACGAGATGTGGTTTCGGAAGGTGGCCATGCGCTGGCTGTCGTTGCCGAGGAGGTTGGATGCTCGCTCGACGACGGCACCGTGTCGGACGAGCCGGGCGCGTTCTTCGGGGGAGAGGTTGGCCGTGTCGGTGACGGTGGCAGACTCGATGGGGAGGGCGAGGTTCGTCTGGCTGCCGCGAGGTGTGTTCGATGAGCTGCCGCCGCGGGACTGGGATGAAGCTGCAGCCGGTGTGGGCGAGGCAGCCGAGAGCGAGCCGCCAAAGGTTCTGTTGGATACTGACTGGGCCGAGTGGATGGCGATCTGCCGCTGGAAGGCGATCTCGTCGCGTCGTAGAGCCTGGGCTGAGCTGACGGGCACCGTCTCCGCGTTAGGGTCACGTCCACGATTTCCTCTTCGCCCTTCTCTGCCGCCGCGCCGTCCCTCGCCGTCCCGTGCTCCGCCGCCGCCTCCGCCTCGTTCTTGCTGGTAGGGTGTTCGGATGTCGAATCCTGACATGTTGACCAGCCGAGCGTCTCTTCCCACAGTCTTGCCTCCATGATCGGCGATCTGGTGAGCTTGGAGGTCGAGCTCTGACTCAAAGACAACAAACTTCTTCTCTAAGCATTCTCGGTCGTAGCACAGGTAGTGGTCCTTCTTGAAATGCTCCTCGAGCGCGTTATAGTCGAGGTAGTAATGCGGGTGCCTCGAGTCTCTCCGGTCGCAGATGAAGCACCGCTCGTGCTTCATGCGGCAGTGCTCGTAGAGCTTGTCGTCATCGTAGAAACGCTCGCCGCAGAAACCGCACAGCGGATGTCCCTTGAAACCAGTCTGGTCCGCTGCGCCGGGCTTGTCGTCGCCGTGGCGCATGTGCTTCTCCAGCTCCTTGTCGGCAAACAGCTCGTGCTCGTGTGTAAACACCTTCTTGTTACGAGTGCAGAGATCGCACATGCGCTTGCGGTGAGCCGACTTGACATGGCGGTGCAGATCGGGCCAGCCCAGACCGGCAAAGTCGCAGGATGCATCGGGGCAGTTATACCGCAGGAGGAGGACGGTGTCGCCGACGATGTCCTCTTTGGTGTACTTGATTCCGATGTTGCTGTCGGTCGTGGTGATGTCTTTTGTGGAGTAGTCCTCGAAGCGCTTCTCGGGGTCGTCGGTGAAGATGACGAAGGGAGCCGGGGTCTGATGGTCGGTTAGTTTGACGGTTCAAGCCCTGGTCAGGAGGGAAGGGAGGGAAACGTACACGACAGTGAGCGCAGTCCTTTGTCTTATAAAGGGCCCTCATGCGTAGACCGCAGATGTGGCATGTCGTGTGGTTGCAAGGCGCGATCGAGTGGTGAGCGACTGGGTTGGCGCAGATAAAACAGACGTCGCCGTCATCGTCATCATCTTCAGCACCAGGAGCCTTTGCTGTCGCTCCCGCGGCCATGGCATGTGCTCTAGAGGCTGCAGCGGCAACATCTTGGGCAGCAGGATTCGCGGGCGTTGAAGGGACGTTGGTGTTGTTACCGCCTCGTCCACGTCGTTGACCTCCTCGTCGACCTTGGTTGCTTTTGCCTCGTCCTCGCCCTCCTCGGTTGCGCGAGCCGTCGCCTTGATTCTGAGCTTGGGATTCGGAAGCAGTTGCCCCCGTGTCGTTTCCGCCCTCGGGTGGAGACATAACGAAACGACCTGAGGGTTTGGTGGTAGTTGTGTTTGTCGTGGTTGAACGAGGGGTCCTGGGTCGAGATGCGGATATGTCGCTCGTAGAGTCGTTTGCCAGGTCCAGGTCCAGGTTTGTTGGTGGTGTTGTAAACGCCGACACGGCTATAGAGCGAGCCTTACGGGCAGAAGCTTGGAGGTATCTTTGATGGTTCCTCTGATGTGTCTCTAGACCGTTGGGGTAAATATGAACTGTCGTAATCAAGGAGAATCGCTAGAGTGCGAGTTGATGATGTCGACCAGATTTTATTTGGGGGGGCCTCTTTGCTCGCAATGGCGGGGCACTCACTGCCTTCCCCAAAATCCGCCCTGGGATCTGGGGCGTTGTGGCTTGTGCAGCCACTTTCTACCTAAATCCGTGGCTGAGTAATCGACCTGGACGGGGGGGCGAAGCAAGAATTGACGTCTTTGATTGGTCTTTCACCTGTCATCCCATGTTCAAAAGAGTCATCGGCCAAGCGATGGCTCATGAGCTTGGTGAGATTATCTTGGGCTGGTTTTCTCCTGACTCACGTAAGGCTCATAATGATGCATGTGCTTGTTACGTGGTGTGATGAATAAGAAACGGAGTAAAAGAATGGATGAATGACATTGATTGTGAGAATGCCTTGCTCAATGCACCCACACGTTTGACAATCAATCTTTATGCTGTTGTTTGGTACTATTGTTCGTTGTGCACTCAATGCAGCCTGCTTGCGCTCTATTTGACTGCTTGTTTGGCACTTCTATCCAGCAATCAGCAAACCGCAAAAGCGCATATCGTCATGGTCTGTCAGGCACAAGCATATATCAATTTAATCTTGTTTTCGTTTGGTGCCCAGAGGGCCACCAGTTGCTATTTTAGCCATCAATGCTCCCATCTTTTGCAAAACTCGCTGCTTCGCGACCAAACCGTCTGGAACCCGTATAATAGACTACCAATCATGCCCTCCAACAACTCACAACTCTTTGGTCGCTCCAGTTAATCAACCTCAGAGCACATCCCGTCGCTATATGCCATAATACCCTCGAGCTATGCCTATTCCTCCAAGCCTCACGTGGAACAGAGGCACCTAACCCATCCAACTGAAATCATCCGGTATGCTCCCCTTTCCATATGCTGTGATCGCCGCCGAGGGGAATAAAAGAAATGAGCAAACCATGAATACCGGTTACGCCGCCGCGCGCCTTGAACGCTGTCATCTGAAATCCTCATCGAGGTTATCCTCGTGCTCCTTTTGCCTTGTCCATGTATATGCACACGTCGCCATCGCGCTCGTGGCGTTGCGTGCACCTCTCACTCCTCGCCAACAGGGTATAGATGGGCGCCAATGTCCTTGTTCATCCGGAACATGTCCACCCGACCTTGCTTGAAGACTGCCTGCATCTTGTCGTCGCAAATAATCTGGCGCTTATCGCTGGGGTCCTGTAACTCGTTTGACTTGATGTGTTCCCAGAGCTTCTTGACCACCTGGGGTCGGGATAGCTAGAGACAAGAGTGTTAGCCCAATCTGAAGTTCTCTTCCACCCGCTCAGTAAAGAGCGAAAGACCATGGGGGAAACACATACCTGGGTCTCGCCAACAAGCTCTGAAAGGGTGGGACTCAGGTTGAATGGCTTCTGGAAACCTCCACCAGCCTTCCTCTTCTTGCCCACCTCGCCGTCCGCCGTCTCCAAGTCGCTGTCGTCATCAGCCTTGACCTTCTTGGCGCTTTTCTTGCGCGGTGCCGCCTTCTTGGTTGGCTTTGCCTTGTCTCCTCCCCGTGTTTTGCGGCCCCTTGCCAGGCTGTTTTCCTGAGCCTGCAGCTGGGCAGCTAGGCGAGCGTCTGCGTCTTCGGCCGAGGCTGAGCGCTTGATCTTTTTCCGCGAGGGCTCGGGCGTCTCGGATTGTTCAGTCTCGCCAGCGTCAGATGCCCCATTGGCGGTGTATGGCTCGACCGAGGAGGGAGGGACAACGCCGCTGTCGGCGCCAGACACCGCGTCAAAGCGGGCCTCGATCAGACGCTTGATGGCTTCCTAGCGCACAAGTCAGTAAAGGCGTGCAAGGCTGGATGAAAGCTTGCTGGAGGCCAGAGAGCAGCAAAGCAAGCTTGTTCATCTGTATGTACCTTTTGGTTGCTCAAGTCTTTCCCATCGAGGGCAGTCTGCAATCCCTGGCGAATCTTCTTCCGCGAGATAGTCTCAAGGTCGGCCGTCTCAAGAATTCCATCAATGATGGCGGTGTAGCGCTGGAGCTCTTCGGGGTTCACTGTTGTCGGGTGGTGTTAGCAACAGAGGTTGTGGAGGGGGTCTGTGCCAACGGCGCAGCTGCCGGGCAACTTACAAGCGACACTCATGATGATTAGCGAAAGTGCTCGCGACTATTGTGATTGTTTCGAGTTGCACAAATGAACCAAGGTTGACGCGGGAGCGGACGCAGCTCGGATGAACTTGTCAAGGCGAAAGAGGGGGGCTTCGTTGGCGGGGAATAGCGCAAACAGACGGCAATGCCTATCGAGAGCCAACAGCGGGTTGCAAACGAGACACGGCAGGGCGACGGAATCGCGGCAAGAGAAGAGGAGTGCGCCGTTGGTCGCCGATATCAAAGCATATCATAGAATAGCTGCGCAGATGGTTCTTCGAGGTATGCGGTCGGATGATTCGCACGATCAACGCGGTTAAAGGTGGAGGACGATGGTTGGTCGCGCAGGGTCCGCGGTCGGTCGATTGCACCTGACGAACCGCGGCATGAGAGTGAGAACGGGGGGAGGAAGGAGATGGGCCGGCGACGGAGACGAAGGCGGTGTCAAGGTGAGGAAGCGAAGGGGTGCTGGGGAAGAAAGGGCGTCGAAACAGGCTTATCGCAAGGACAAGACCTAGAGTTGTTATGCCGTGGGTCAAAGTTGACGTTCACGCAACTCGGGATGGAAGTAAAAGTTGAGCCACGATCTCTCATCCGATGAGGCTGATGCGGCTCACCCGAGCGTGTGGCTGATGGCTGTGGAGAGACAGGGAGAACGAGCCAGTAACAATGTCAGAGTTTTAAGGTATGTGACCTGATGGGGAAAAGCGCGAATCGATGGCGCCAATTGACAGAAGGATGCTTCATCCCGTTTGGTTTTCCATTGTTCCTCACTCCGTTCTTTGATTCTCGTGACGATTTTTTGTATTAACCACGTGATGCATATTGTTTGCTTTTTCTGACAACTATTGATATCTCTTAATAGAACTTCTCCTTTCTAGTTGTGAGATGAATCAAAGACTCTTGTCTGCGTTTGTGACACCCACTATTAACGAATCAAGTGACACAGATGCCAAGGAATGCCGCGGGTCCATCAGCACCGTAAGCACTTAAACTGCCTGCATTGCAGGCCATCGTTTGTGTAAGTGAGCAGCATATCAAGATCGTGTTGCTAAAAATCTCGTCGAATTTGGCGCTTTTTCTCCCAAAATGGCACGTCAACGGACTCAAAGTAAATCATGCCTTGGGCTCTGTTAGAAGGGGCACGGAGTCTTGCTCGGCTCCGGCCGTCCGATTTCCCCGCGTCGAGCTGCGCCGTGGGTATTTCCAATCGAGATCTTCACGCGCCGATGCCATGAAAGTTTTCACAACAAGCCCATATCCACAAGCAGACGTGGAACCTGCAAGCTCAACTTCAATACCTATTGTTTTACTTGTTTAACTGATCCTCATCGCAAAATGTTGAATTCATTACTAAATTCGAGACAAGCAAACCACATCACCCAGTTCTTCCCGCCGAAACCCCACTACAAGGAGGACTCGGTCCCTGACCTCACTGGTCGCGTCACCCTCGTCACGGGCGGCAACACAGGCATTGGCCGTGAGCTTGCTCAGGTCCTCTATGGCAAGAATGCCATAGTTTGGATCGCCAGCCGCAATGAGGAAAAGGGCCGGGCCGCCATCGAGGCCATCAAGGAGCAGCACCCATCGTCCAAGGGCGCTCTCAGGTACCTCAAGCTCGACCTCGCTGACCTGACCACCATCAAGGCATCAGCAGATGAGTTCCTCGCTGCTGAAACCAAGATCGACGTCTTGTTCAACAATGCGGGTGTCATGACGCCGCCCGAGGGCTCAAAGACCAAGCAGGGCTACGAGCTCCAGCTTGGCACCAATTGCCTGGGTCATTTTCTCTTCGTCAAGTACCTTACGCCTCTACTTCAGTCGACTGCCAAGACTGCACCGAAAGACTCTGTTCGTGTGATTTGGGTCTCGAGTTCTGCGGCTGATGTGCTTTCGCCGCCCAACGGCTTCGAGCCTGATAACCTTGACTACAACCAGCCGCGCAACATCATGCACAAGTACGCCGTCAGCAAGGCTGGTAATTACTACCACAACGTCGAGTTTGCCAAGAAGCACAAGCAGGACGGTATCGTTAGCGTGGTAAGTTATATGTCTGTTGACTTGTCAGGTGGTTGCTGATATTCTTAGTCGCTTAACCCAGGTAACTTGCACTCTGAGCTCGATCGTACTTCATCCTGGTGGCTCTACTATGGACGGGTCTTTACTTGTTATCCGCCCATCAACGGGGCTTATACCGAGCTCTTTGCCGCCTTTAGCCAAGAAATTACGACTGAGAAGTCAGGAATCTGGGGTAAGATACACATCTCCACCCTTGTCGAATGCCACTGACAGCCTTTAGTTGTTCCTTGGGGCCGGTTCCTGCCCATCCGCGAAGACTTGCAGAAGGGCTGTTTATCCGAGTCCGAGGGCGGCACGGGCATGTCGGAGAAGTTCTGGGCTTGGTCGGAGGAGCAGGTGAAGCCGTATTTCTGAGCTGCCCAGTCGGGTCCATCTTGATGGACTATGGATATCCACACCTGTGCAAGAGCTCGTGGAGTTGCATCATGATGCTGATACAAAACGTACTAATGGTATTACAAAGACAACATATCCTAATTTGACCTCTTCATTGTATGCCAATCGACGACTCACTAACGCCAAAGTGGCCAAGTGAGGATGCCAACCCCGAGTCCAGGTCCCTCATCAAGTCCCCCCATAGCAATCCACCCGGCGTGTCTGCCGGCCAGGCTTGATCACCGGAAATGCTGTCAAACCCAATATTGGCCAGAGCCTCCTCTCCAAGGCTCATCACCTCATAGCCACTGGGCACTCCAGACTCATCAGCCGTCTGCGGGCCAGCATGCTGTTTCCTCGAATCAGCGGGCGTTGTCGCGGGCGTGACGATGCCCAATTTTTCACAAAAAGCTTGTACGATTTCCAAGCACCTCGTCCTAATGCTGTGGGTAAGTTGGACCATGTCCTGGGAACCAGCCGTCTCAAATACTCCTGCAGCTCGCGTGAGTGTCTTTCGTGCCGAAGGCGACATTGGGCAGATGGGATACCCGCAAGCGAACCCAGCAAGGAAGAATATCGCGGTGCGCTGCCAGTCGACGACTTGGTACCACCCTGTGAGGACCCCCGAGTCGTTCATCACCTGGTGCAGCATGTTTGTAACCATTACGGCGGAGTTGACGCCGGTGACACAGTGGTTATCACTAGATAAAGTGCCGAGCGCTGGCGTCGGGAGAAACGAGTTGAACGTCCGGGTGAGCATCATGACCAAGGTGTGATAATCCAGTTCCAGGATCAAACGTTGCCTCTGTAGCCACAGAGGGTCGCTTTGACTCAGGTTAAGGGCGGAACGATCGACCGAGAACGGTACGCCTTGTTGTCGTTGTGTCTTGAGGCTCTCGGGTAGCTCTTCAACCCAAGTTTTGAGTCGGTTGAGTTGCTGGGCAAGGTATTGTGCGCACCTTTCGCGCGTAGAGGGATGTAGGTAGAAGTCAGGACACTTGATCTCCTCCAGGGCTTCTTCGCAAACTATCATGAGCTCGGTGTGAATCTCGCGGACGATTTGGAAGAGTCGTTGGCGCTCATATTGGAACCGGAGCCAGTTGATGTCGGATATGGCGGCAATGGTATATGTTGGCCCAATCAGCTGGGCAATGTCGTCGGATTCAGGGCCTGGAGGGTTATACAGCTGTGATTCCTGAACGGCGAATGGACGGCCTAGATGCAACGCGAGCTGTGTGTCCAACGTTATCAGGCACCTCCATAATCTTGAGTCGGGTTTCGCAAGCGTTGCTTCGTCCCTGGGTGCCTCGGCGTCGTCATCATCGTCGAATTGGAGACCCATCGATTCTGCCACCCTGACCGCGGTTCCAACCATCACGTAGGCTGGATTGACTTGATTGAGGGTCAGGAGATAGATAGCACTTAGGAAGTAACATTGAACCGCCCTCAAGGATGGCGCTTCTGGACTTTGGCCTAGGAACTGCTGTGCTTGTAGGTAAAAGCCGTATCCCGGCTGATCATGAAGTGCAACAATGTTGGATGCCGTATAGGAGGAGCCGAACTGGATGCATAGTGCTACGACAATGTCCACCAATGGACAAGCCCTTCTTGACCCAGGGCCATCCCATAGAGACTCATAGTGTCGCCGAAAGTCAGCTTCGTCAAGCACAGGGTAGACGGCATGGTAGCTCTGCCAGTAAAGGTCCAGCAGCGCATCTTGCTGCTCACGCTGCAGTCGGTTGCAGTCAAAGGGACGAGGCGACGACGTCAAGGAGCTGGGAGTCGGTGCAGCATTGGGTTCCAAGTCAATTTTGGCAAAGCTGGACAGCCGATGGGTATAGTAGGCGAGTGATGATGGACCGTAATGTACGCCATTCACCCGGACTCCTTTCCACCTCGGTGATCGTTTTTTGCACGATGAACTCTTTTGGCTTGAAGATGATGGAGCCATCAACCGAGTCTCAAGTTCTTGAACATGAAATCTCAGTCTCTGAACTTCCCTACAACGACATCAGCATCTCACTCAGCCCATGGTGACCCTTGAAAGACGTACCTCGTCGCCGCAGCGACACTCTTAAAGTCATCGCGACCAGAGTTGACGCATTCTCTCTTGGCCTGCTTGCAGTTTCGGCAGGGTCTGACAGAGTCACACTTGACTCTGGTGAGGCGACACCAATCGCATGCTCGAGAGACTTGAGCCCTCTTTGTGCGGGGTTGAGATTGGGGAGAGGTGGATTTGTCGCTCGAGAGCGTGTTGGGGGTTGTGATGTCGAATTTGGTAAACATTGGGTATCTCGATGAGGCGCAATAAGCCGAAAACAGACTTTGACGATCACTTGATTACTGACTTTTGGAGAAGAAGTTGGGGATAAGTGAGTGGCCCGCCGCATGAGGTGTTGTGACTTGATGGTTAGCGTGTGGGGAGCAAATTTGTCAGCGGTATCGGTTCACCAAGGAATAGAGCTTATGTGAGCAAGAAGTTGACATTTAATAACTTTGAGAAGCACAAAACTAATACTGTGATGAATCAAGTACGTTAAATGTCCTGTTTTAGTTTGGGTTGTGGCTGCTTCATGACTTCCCGGTCTTAATAGTCCCTCATTCTGCTTCACTTTTCACATTTACAAGAAACACCTGCCAACACACAGTACAAGGTCAACACTTGGCGAAAACGAATTGGTACCACGATATCTTTATGGATTTATCTGCAACTGCAGTGGTTATTCTGGAATTGTTAGACTGTGGATACATCAGGAAAGCAGCTATCCCAGTGTCATGGTTGTTGGAAGACTGGAGTTGACTGGCCATCGCAGTACTGGGAGCAATTCGATCCTCTCATAGAACATTTCACCTCTGTATCCCAAATGGAAGAATGACGATGGAATGTTGGACAAGAGCTGTATGACCAATCAGGCCGTCTTACACTGCTGCATTGGGAAATAGGAGATACTCCGAAAACTCCTTCTGGAGGTGGCCCACAGCCTCCCTAGACATGCCATGATGTTAGACAGCTGGTGATACATGGAGACTTTGCTTTAGGTTCGAGTGTCTAAGCGAGTAGACCTTTGAAATCACTCTCCAGGTAGCACACGCGATGGCTCATTGAAGGGTGATCAACAGAGGCCGAATGGTGGCTGATCCCTGTACGGCTTCAAGTTGACTTGCTTATGACGAGTGTTGAAGCACTGACCATATTGAGAATCGGCATATTTGAAGAAATCACCAGTGTTATAATCGATAAATAATGCAAATATGTAACCAGAATCAAGGAAACACGCGATCACGGGTAATCTTAAGTAGCTTGCCTTATGAGACGTAACACCGTATATGCAAACATTCTGGAAAGAGAGTAGTTATCCGAAAGAGCCAAAGCTGATTCGGAAGACCGAGTGAACGTAATAGAAGTAAGAGACATACCAAGTCGAACTGCCTTCTGCAGTCACAAACAACGCCCCAAAACCTCAAGTGGAGACTTTACCACGAAGCTACCAGCCGGCACTCATGCTCACGTCGAGATGATGATACTTATAACTTTATTGCTGTTTTCAGCATCCGTGGCATCCCTTTCTGCCTACCAGGAACGCCCTCGGATGTTCTGTGGGAAGCCCGACGACAAGAACTACACCCTCATTCAGGGTGAGTGCGTATATCCCGTGCTTAGCCACGCAGCTGATATCGACCACATAGACCCATTCCTTAGCGACACCGATGCTGGTCAACCCGGTATCATCCTCGAAACCGTGTACGGCGAGGACCTGCCTCGATGGTTCATGATATACCAGAACGGCATCGACTTTAAACCATACCGAGCAATGAGAGTAATGCACCCCCCTCGCCGATGGAACTCAAACTAAGGACCTGGTAGATCGAGTCCAACACGACAGTCTTCATCGATCTCACCACCTCGTGCAACGCCTTTGCCGGAAGACTCGTCCGTGGCGCCGACATCAACTTTGACGGCCGGGCTCATAACTTGGGCACATGGACGGAGATCAACTGGAAAGACTACCCGAGCGCATACGGAGGAGTCTCTGTGATTGAGGGTAATCCCATCATGTCTCTTGTAACTTTGAGGCCAAGCTAACGAGTTCTAGGTAACGACGGGCCGGTCCTCTTGCAATCTGAAGACAAAGGAGCTCCTCTCATGGGCTTCTCAGACGATGTCGTGCCCATCGCGCCGAGGCCGTGCAGAGTCTCGAAAGATAGTGGAGGGATCGCCTTGAAGCCGACCGACAAGGATGGCTACGACAAGCAGACGAGGGAGTATACTATGAGGATTCTCGATGATCAGAGAGTGTCCATTCACCAGAACCACACCGCGACGGTTATGTCCCACAACGGGAGGTTCAGAGTGACGTTTCTCTACGGTTATCATTGACCTGGCGTCTGTTTGGAGGGTGCTGGGAAGGAACCGGGATGTCATACTTAGCTCTGGAGAAATCATGTATCCTCTTGAGGTTCCCTTATCTGTATTGGTGATATGAACCGACACCCACCAGAACTCATGATATTAACTAGAATCGCTAAGTATCGCCACTTGCGCCCTAGTGTATGTCAAGATGGTCGGCTTGCCTGATCCGGTAACTAAGAAGAGACCACCGGATTCACTCTATCAGGTTAGAGGATACGACTGCGCGGGGTAATCCTCCTCGAAAGACACCCTCATGATCGTAGATACCCCATGACACTCTTCCCCCACCGAACAGCGCTCTTGTAAGTCCACATCCCGGGCGCGTTGCCCTTGGTGAGGCCTTCGATCGCATCGGCAAACTCGGGGCCTAAACCTTCCGCTTTGATCTGCTGGACAGGGTAGAGGTAGGTCTTGAATGAGAAGAGAATTGCTTGCGTCTTTGGGAGACGGGTCAAGGTTTGTAACTCGATGCGTAAGAAGGTCTGAAGAGAGGTTATCAGCCTAGCGGAATGCAAAAGAGAACGAGGACAGTGAGAGTACCTTTTCAATATCAACTTCTTCGTAGTCTTCGAATGCTTCATCACCGATAATGTGGTTTCCCTTTGAGTTGAACAGCTCAGCATGAGTCTGTACCGACCACTGCACCATTATTAATAAATACCCAATGCCGAGAGTAGTTTACACAGATGGCAACTCACATTTGTCCGCTTCACAGCCTTGCCAACTTCTAATTTGCCAAAGAATCTCTCCATACTTGCTCCAATCTTGTCGTAAGATGGGACCGGCGCGTGAATATCCGAGAGCGTCTTGCCCAACTTGGCAGACGGGTCGAAGCCAGAGGGAAAGCAGCACATGAATGCAACAGACCGATGGCCCTCGGGGGCTTGCTGCAGGAGGAAGATATCCTCCTCGATGGTCTCGCCTAACACGCGCAAAGCAGCTTCCATGCTGCCAGCAGCAATGGTTGGGGAAGATATGCCTGTGGCGAGGTTCTTGCAGATTGACTTGTCGGCAGAGAGCTGGAAGATGGTTGGGAAGCGAGCTGGTAAGTATTCCGATAAAAGATGAGTATATAATTCACCCACGGCCTCGTAGCCCTCGGGAGTACAGCCGTGAACTACATTGCCATGCTTGGCGATGAGACTGCGTCGAAGAGTGACGCGGTCGAGGTAGTCTTCGTCAATGGTGATGAGTTCCGAAGGAGGGTTAGCCTTGATAGCTAATGAATAGTCAGTCACACGGGTCCGTCCATTCGAAGGATTATGGCCTCACCCATGGTGATATGATATGTCGGCTTGAACGGTCGTATCTGTCGCCGCGGGGCAGTCTTCCAGTCAAAGTCATGGAGAGGCTTAATGGGCAACGTCTCTCCATCGGGTGGCCTCTTGGCTTCGACTGGCAGTGAGTTTTGCTTGCGATTCTGCATCCATCTTTTGGACTTATGAAAAATGACTGGTCAGGGAATGTGCAAGAGATTAGAGAAGAATGCTCACGATGATGCGAATGATCAAGGCTGATAACACAACTGCAACCGGTAGAGCGCTCAACTTTGCAAGTGACTGCAGAGCATGGCTGGCTCTCTGTATGGAACTCATCTTGAACAGATTACGATAGTGATCAAGATCCAGGCTGGGAGTTGCCCAGCAGATAGAGATGTCCTTTGATAATAGCAACATCTCGTTGCACATTCTTGTCCACGTGCTCATGACCACGATGGCCCGTGAAAGGCTAACTAGTTACTCCGCACTCGGGATACCGCGGGGGAGCGCCACCATCTCGATTAGACTTGGGTTATCCGTAAAGGATGTGTGGGTACAGACCAGTTGTGCAAGCGACGATTGTGAGATAGACAAAAATCATTAGTATTAAGGCCGTTGCAGGTATCCATCTAATTCATCCCATATGGCCGGTATCATGCATCGTATATAACAGTCCCAACTTGGAGTATGGGCCACTCCCTGTGCATAGGAGGCGAGTATCTTACAGCCTCACTCACAGCTCCCACCAGAGCTCGATCACCTCGTCCTTCATCTCGTCTATCCTTTGTGGGCCGTTCACAGCATCAACCGTCGGCTTCTCACCCTTGCCGGGTATATCATCCTCGACACGGTGAACGTAGATCTGCCGCATGTTCTTCCCCACCCTCTCCGTGTCGATCAGACGGTAACTCTTCTTGAGGCGGCGGTCCATCTTGGCTCGCATCGGCGACAAGCTCCATTCAAACCCTGCGGCGCCCTCCCAGCTACCCTCCATCTTGTTCATGTCAATGCTCTCTAGTCCGGCGGAATACTGGACAATGCTGTATCCGTTGGTCAAGACAGTATCGGATCCAAATGAAAAGCGCTGAAGGAAACAGCTCCCGCAGACCTCAGAGATCTTGATCATCTTGTCAACCGGCGCCTGGTGCCACGATTTCCAATGGTGAAGGCTCAGAGGAAGACGGCCAGACTCATAGAAACCACTCATGTCTCCGCCCATGTCCAGCTGGTGAAGATCTCTCACAATGGTGAGCTTAGTCGTGGTTTTGGCGTAGATGCACTGCTTGAGAAGACCATCGCCCTGGGGCACATGGTCGGCAGTCAGACACGCCTCAAGATGGGGATCTAGCTCGCCAAGAAGCGCTGGTGTCAGGAAGACTCCTGCGCCGCCAAAACCCATGTATCCGTGGTGTTTGACGGCATCATAGTTTTCTGACAGCCCACCCATGTATATCGGAAGCTTGTGGTCATATTTGCCCGTGACCTGGCTTATGGCGTAGAGTGACGGGAAGAAGGTGTCGTCGTCTACGACGGCGGTCCATGTTGTCTTGGCAGTTACATGGCTCAGAAGGTCGCGGACTATGGCAAAGTGTTGCTCATTGGAGGTGATGGCCTCGTTCCATGGCTTCTTGATTGTGAGATCAACTCCATGATCATGGAACTCCTTGGTCACGTCCTTGTACTTGTCTTCGTCTCCGGGATCTGTGATTACGGCCAGCAGCCGGGCGCCCGAGTTACCGAGCCAGGTTTCGAATTGTGGCAACGACTCGTTCAGTCGGTCGAGGGTGGTAGCAACTCCAAATAGATAGTTGCTGTAATCCTGTTTGGGGTACGCTGGGGGCACATGAAGTGTGATGGGTTCGCATTTCGGTTCGTCCCAGCCCTCGCAAGCCCTGTCTAACTGAACAGCCTGGCCTCGTTTAATAAGGGGATCTGGGTTCTGAGATACGGTCTGTCGATCGAGTTTCTTATCGATGACTGGCTGGATACATCGCTTCTGGTAGAGGACGTTTCTCGTAAGGCCGTAGGCAGGACGGCGAAGGTGATCGAGCGAGGGCGCGCATGATGGGGCGGCGTCGAGGTTTGGTCGATCAGGCCTGACCTGCTCAGCGCTGAAGGGAAAGGAAACGAGCCCTGTGAGGTTGAGGAAGAAGAAAGTGGCGGCACAGAAAGCTACAATAGCAATTCTTCGCCGGCCAGAACGGTAACGGGATGGCATCGCCAGCCTTGCATCGACAGACTCCTAATGACGTCGCCGATAGACTTGGCAAATGGTTCTCGCGCAGCCTGTCGCTGAGTTGAATCTCGACTGCGATGGTTCTCCTTGAAGCCTCCGAGAACTGGATGATGCGGCAACTATCTCAGATGGCGGTCATGTAGGTGATATGGCTCGGAATTCTCTGGACGGGCAAAAATGTCGATCAATGGAGCGCTATCGCAACTAGTCGCAAGAAACTCAGGAGGTCGGGTGGGCCCAGCTCGCACCTTGGGACGTGGCAAGGCTTAGGTAAAGGATCGGGCGAGAGTCGCAAGGACAATAGAAATAATATACCGAGATAATAAATGTACCCAATAAATCAACAAGAAATAAGGTATGCAACAAGCAAACGGGTAGATCTTGATTGAATCAATGAATGAATGGAGATCAAGACATCATGGGCCAGGATGCTCGGGACCCCCACCGGTTCAGTGGGGCCGGGTATCGGAACGGCAAAACACAAACCCGGATAAGATAGAGTCGATCAATTGGATGTGAGAAAAGTTGTCGACGGGAGCTTCGAGTTCAATTTTTGGTACGGAAAGCATTTTTAGTATTTTTTGTATTTGAATACTAGCTAAACTTTCAGGGTTTGTCTCCCCCTTCGGTCCTCGCTCTTTGCAACCACTGAGGCGGACCTCCACTGCTTGTTCCCGAGCACGCAGCCTCGACACACATCTCGAGACTCCCAAAGCAGAATTGTCTGCCAGTAAGCCCAGGCCCATAGTGGATATACTTGCCAGAATTGGTCATGATTACTCGAGTCGGCCTGGGAATAACTGGTTCCGCGATGGAGCACCAACAAGTATCTCTAAGAAACTGAACCCCAAACTTCTCGAGCTTGTCAACGTATCCCGCCTGGACGGCAAGACCATGCTGAGCACGACCACATGTTATCATGATGGCAACATCCGGATGCTTTGTCTTCCCCTCGCACAGGTTTGACAGCTTTTTGATCTCTTGGAATGAGAAATGAGGGTTGCCGAAGGAGATGAGATCAACCTGTCGCGGTGAGGACCCATGATTGAACTCGTCCCAACAAGCATCCAGCTCTTTCCAGTCCAAATCAACAGGCTCAAGAACGACCCCCTCTCTAGAAACCGCTTCAAGTGTCGGAGCCTCTGGCGTCAGGTTGACCATGTGAAACATTGGTGCGCTTGAAGACGTAGCAAAGGCAGCCGAGAAAGCTTTGAAGTCGTCTTGAGAAGGCCTCAGATCCTCGAGTCCGGTGATGACTGGAATGCGACTGTTGACAATAGCTCCAACACTGTAGCCCAGGATTGGCCAGAACGAGTCGTCGGCCCCTTCGACCGGGTGTACTCGGACCCAGATATCCGCAAAACGGTTCTCATCTAGGTAGACGCCTGCTTTTGGTGCGCGACCTGTAATCGCAATGAGAGCTTCGAGCATGTTTGGGTTCTTTAGAGTCCTTGCACCAAGGACGCTGTTGGCATAGATGACAGCATTCGACTCTCCCCAGGCAATTGGGTCGCCCAGTTTTGGAGACGTGTCGAGAAGATAGGGAGCGCATGTGAATGATATCGTGCCGCCCATGGCGACGAAAGCATCACTTAGGTCGTCGCAGGCCGTTCCATATTCTGTAGCTACGCCGAGCGCTCTCCAACGCTTTTGATCGACGTTGAGTGCGTTGATGGTTGTAGGTACGCGAAACTTGCCGCCCCAGCTCCGAAGCCTCTGGCCAAAGGCAACAGAACCAGGACCATACCAAGCGCCATCGGCATGAGCTTGCGTTACGTCCATCAGCTCTCTCGCTCCCATCATCTGCGCCATTCGAATGATGATCTTCATTGAGATCCTGGTCGCCTCCCCATGAGCACCGTCGAGTGTAGCTTTGTCGAAGTCGGAAAGTTGCATGTCGATATTGTTGATGTCAAAGCCAGGAGCAGCAGAGGTCAAAGGGTTGAGGTCCAGAGGCAAGTCTGATACTTTGTCACCCTGTATATGAACAGTTTTCCCATCCCATCCCAGGATTTGACGGAAGTCCTGAGGGTTGAGCGTAACCACGGGCGCTGTCTTGCCAAAGAACTCTTCAGCGACGATGACCCCGAGCGTGATGATCTCTTCGCGGCGCTCAAAAATGAGCGCCTTTGGGCCCAAGCCATTCAGAATGAGCTCCATCATAAGGACACTGCCGCCACATGATCCTCGTCCTCCAGGAATTGCCAGGATAGAATCTTTCAGGAACCGACCACTCAATGGATGGAATCGATCGATAACCTCGCCTGTTTTGGCATCAACACCACCCCAGAAACTCAACTCGAGGTTTGCCGCTAGCAGAGTAGCTGAGGTGGTGCCAGAGACATAGGGAGTGCCTCGTAAGACATGGTTCTCTAACAAGGTCATGACTGTAATGTGAAGTAAAAGCCGAATTCAATTTCAGGGTAGAAGGAAGACGGACCAATAATGTTATTGTGTATCCAAGGGCATTTTGGGAAGTACTGCTGTGTGGTCTCTGATCCTGTGACCGCAATTGGTCGTGTCATTAGTGGTTGAGTTGACCGGCTGGTCTTTCCGGCTCTAAGCCATACATACACGATGGACTATGTGTCGGGAGAATAGGCCGGACGGTCACAGCACAAGAACTACCGGTACAAGATGGAAATGTAGGCAGCCTCCGGAACTCCATGAACTCCGATAACCCCATCTGGTCTAGACTATCCATGCAAGTTCGGGGAACAATCCCGTAGTGCATCTGCGTAGACTCGGAATAGGAATGCGGGGTGCACATACTTACCGTGCCAAGTGTTTGCACATTACAGTAAACACCAGTTGACCAAGTCGCCAGTCCAGAGGTCGGTTCATCAACATGAGCTACGGAAGTTGTCTCTATGCACTCAGTTACACTCTGCGTGACACAGCATACTATGTAGTAGATTGCCTGAATCTCCGGGCGCCCTCTCTGAATACTCAGGCCTATATAAAGCTGCCCAGTGTCCTTCATATCATCATGGGTTCGAACAGCATAAAGCCAGCATCTGCATTGCTCATATACCTTCAACAACTACTATATCAAGCTGCTAACAATGAAGATCAAACAAATTCAGGTTTACTAACTCGACATGCCTTACTCAGGCGGAGTATACTACCTCTCCGGTGGACGAGAGTATCCCAGCCTTGATGGCACCTTTGTCCGCATAACCCGCGGCAAGAGAAGGCGATAAAAGAGTTGCGAGGCAACTTAGAGTGGCTGGTCTCGCTAGCCTCGCTGGCGAATAAAGTGAAGGAAACGAAGGAGTCAGGGAAGGCGGATAAGGCTGGATGAGTCAACTGTGGACAAGGTTAAAATCTGGCTTCGATGGAAGGTTTCGGAGGTTTATGCAGCTTCAAACCAGTCAAAACCACAATAAAAAGCTTGTTCCACATTAACTTTGAACACAATGAGCACTATGGACAATATAATAAATAAAGAATAAGTGACGTGACGTAAACATTTGACTGTATCTCAGATTAAACATATTACATGAGTCACGACATCACATTACTTCTCTCTACCAGCGACAGTCTAAATAAGCAGTTCAGTTATTCATCACGTCTAAACAGGTCCCGTGCTGCATTTAAAAGTAATAATTCATGAGCTACCATATCTTCAATGACAGAACCCGACTGGAAACCCTAGTTACCTTTGGTTACATTTCCCTTAGCCGTACTGTTCGTGACGGTCTTGTAGATCCAATCTCGGAGAGGCCCCGTGCAGTACGCTCGACCAGGCACAAGCTTCTTGGTACAGTCTCCGCCAAGAAGAGAAGGGTTGATCGCCCGGAAGAGCGAGGCTGTCAGGAAGTTGTGCGTAACGCTCGCACAGTTTTGACCCCTTTCAGCGACGTGCCAACGCCCGCACTTTTCCGTAGTGCCATCCGCCGGACGTGCCTTTGCTGGAGGAGATGTCCGCTTGTCTGCATACTCGCTGCCTCCCCTAGGGCTACTGGATCTCCGCGTGTTGTTGACAGCGCTCTTGAACTCTCCGCCCATGGGGGAAATACATAGAGTGTTCCCCAAGGTTTTGCTCGCGGGCTTGATGTTGTGGCAGTCCCTCGCAAGCCAGGGGTTGTACTTTCTGATGTTGGAGTACTTGACGCCCGTTCTTAGAGAGACGTCCAGGCAGGTTTCATCGCTCTGACGAGTGTATGTTTCGCACTCAAGGGGCAGACAGAGCTTGATACCAGGTTTGATCCTCGCACAGCTGGAGAGATCTCGGTTCCCCATAGCTAGATATGCCGAAGAAACGCCAAATCTCTTTGCAATTGAATCACACGTGTCTCCTTTGCGGGTCTCATACTTTCTGTCGGAGAGACACCATGGCTCGGTCTTGGGCTTGGTGGGGAAGACTGGCGGCTGAGGCTCCGTGGGCTGATCTTTGAGCTGGCATATCCTCTTCACGTTTTTGAGGGCGTCTTGCCACTCAGACACAGCTCTATAAATTGAATAGGGGCTTGCTTGCATCATTCGTAGTTGTCCAACATAGCAGTCCGAACAGAGGTCGTCCTTACGCTTGTCGTCCCAGCTCCCATGGCCGTAGAAGTTTTTAAAGTCGGCCGTCACGTCTGCGGAGAGAAAATGTCAGTCAGTGTGTCAGTATTGACCGGGAATACGGTATCTTACCGTTGCACCATCTTCCCGACTTGTCGTCCTTCCGACATAGCTCCTCAAGTCCGTACTGAATATAAGCTCCCATGTATCCGGCTACGGCTCCATGGGACCAAGTCTGGCCTTTACAGAGCTTCTCTGTCGTCTCAACCCAGTGATCGATCGAACGTTTGCATCCGTCTGCGCAAGTCCAAGTTGTGAGGGAAGGCGGCCCGAGTAGTGATTTGTGGACACGTTGTGTGGTAAACTCTCGGGTGACATCGTGGCATTTTATCCTGGCTGCCAGCGCTTTTTGACAAGCCTTTGTGAAATCTGTGTTGGCGAGTGTACTCGAGCTGTGCAGCGTGTAGCCGTCAAATTCTCTCCAGCCCGTAGTACCATTGACGCCGCCTCGCCAGGCGAGCATGGACGATGCAAAGCCGTTACGATTTTCTGTCGCGTTGACTGGTTTGCCGTTGAAGGGACTAATCATCTCGACCGCGCCAAGAGTCACCAAGTTGTAGACCCAGATGTCTGAGGTTTGCTCTGTGTAAAAGATCTTGTCTTGACAGTCAGCTCTTCCGTCGCCATTACACTTGCCGTCATGCTCTTGAAACCATGAATACATGCCAGTACCAAGAACATAGATGGTTTCGGAATCAATCACACGAGCTGCCCAAGAGAGCCCGCAGGACTTGGAATCTTGTGTGCAGTCTTCGAATAATGGATCATCGGCAAAAGCGCCTAGCTGCTTGTCAAATGGCCCAGGGGCAGCAGGATGAGGCTGGTAGTAGGGTGATTCAGTGTGCATAAGACCCAACAAAACGTTCTTGGCGCCTGATAGCTGGTACTGATAGAGAGTGCAGTGCTCAACCGAGGTTCCCCAAAGCCAAGTAGGTCCGGTGCTCTCAATAAGAATGCCTCGTGCCGCGTGCACGTCAATACTGGCTTGTTTCTCATTGTCAATGTCGTAGTCTGCTGCCCACACCCAGATATTCTCTAGGTAAGCCGAGGCCTTGGGAGTGATATGAAGCATAAGAGAGGCCCCAATACATGCGGGATTTGTCTCATCAGGCAGCTTGGGGCAGTCGGTCGCCTGAAGCTCGCTACCCTCAGCGCCTCCAATTCTAAAGTGAGAGTCTAGATAACAGCATGACACTTGGCGCCATCATAAGGTAAAAGCGAGTATCGGATGGATAACTTACCCCATAGAGCAGCAGATCCCTGAAATGACTCGTGGACGTTCCATTCAAGCAAAACGGCGTCTGCTGTTGGACCTCGAGCCGTAAAAAGTATGGACTAGATTTCGGCCACACCTTTGTTTCCAGGAACTCCCACGCGAATGATAGGTCGAGGTTTAGCTATGTCTTCAAACTTGGCGCCAGTACCCATAAGTTGAGGCCACGTCTGCCCAATGACTCTAGAGCCAACAGGAATGGTGACGGTGTCTTTGACCACATATATGCCGTATGGAATATAGACGACGGCCGACATATCGGCTGCCGCCTTGAAGGCGCGATTGAGTGCAAGTGTGTCATCAGTCTCGCCGTCTCCTTTGGCGCCCCAGGCCCTGACATCAACGAGATCGCAACCTCCGAGGTCGATATACCGAGGACGTTGTCTTGTGAAGTAGTATTCGGTATTGCGGATTGTATGAGAGAAGCCAGGCTGTGTTAGCAATGAGGTCCTGTTGGGAGCAGCGATCTCTCCGCCATTAACAAAAGAGGCTTTCCCTGAGGTATCAGTGACCTTTCCAAAGCCCCAGGACTTGATTGAAAGAATCTTTTCCTCTTTACCGTCTCCATCCAATAGCACCTTATTGCTGCCCTCGTCCAAGACAAAGACGTCGACATCTTTCAATAGGGCATTTTGTATGATGAACGAGGTGGAGTTGTCTGACGAAAGAGTGCTTGAGATGAAGGTGTCCATCGCCTCGCCCTGAACATCAGTTATCATGAGAGAACCTACGCCCTGCTCGTGTGCTGTCTGAGATAAGAGTTAGCTGACCGCGTTCTGACTAGCTGACTTCTAACCAACTCGCCTTTTTGTTGCCACCGGCAATCCTGATGCCTGTCTTGACGTTCCTGAAGTTGATGCCCTGCAGAGTCCAGCCCCAGGTCCAGCGGAGTTGGATTGCGGCGTCTTGAACGTCACGAAACCATAAATCGCGAGCGGTGAACTGTTGATTGCCCATGTATGCACTTAGGGCATATTATTAGCATATCAGACCTTGGTTAATACCTCGATGAGGGAACATACCCGTACTTGCCCCCTAGAAACAGGATGTTGGATAGAAACCCTCCGCTACCATTCTGAATGAAGATAGCCTAGATGAAACAGTTCAGTCACCCGCCAAAGTCTATTATAAAGGTGGTTTCCATACCCGCTGGGTTGTATCTGGTGAAGGATCGGCCCAGAATATGATATTCTCAATCGAAGTTCCTCGAGCCCCTTGCCAGTGAATACCACAGACTTGAGCATCTTGCGGCGTGTAGCGAATGTCAATGTATAAATTCCGTACACTGCGAAAGAAGTTTCGTGTGTTGAGGTGCCTAGGACCAGGTCAGTCGCCAAGTAGGATGCATGTAGGAGCAGCTGCCAGGGATCTACCATTGAGTGTCGGCAGTTTCGTAAACATTGGTGGTGATAACACCAAGACCAATAAAGCTGGGTGCAGCCACAATTCGAGGCATATCAACAGGCTGTTAGGTATGTTAATAACGGATGACACTGACTCTACCAGCCATTAACTTACGTCGCCAATAATCTCGGTATTGTAGTACTGTATAATCGAACTGCTGATAACGTAGTACCTTCTTCAAGGCAGGGGCCATGGCAAATGTGTTAGAGCGGTCGCGCTCAGGCTCGAGAGACCTAGAGTGGTTAAGAAATCTGGAGCTGCCATCCTGCGGCAGCGGTGCTGCTTTAGCCAAGAGTCTCGCAGCCTTAACCAGCTCTGTCGGCACGACATAAAAGCTAGGCCAACTCCCAGAAGCTGCGTTCATACCAGCGCGATAAGTTGAGTCATCTGTGCATTGCAGCTCGGGAACATTTGACCTGAATCCAGAGCTCTTAGAGGACTTGGGTTGGGAATCGCGAAAAGCTGTGCTCATGATCCTAGCATTCTCCCTTACCATGGCGGCCTGGCCTTTTGTCACGAGCTTGCGCGCCTGGTCAATCGACAAGTCTGATTGTCTGACCAGTAAGGCATCATCGTCACGGTTCGAGCTTCTCTCACGGTTGAGAGCCGAGAGAAGGCGAGGGAGAGACGGATCGTGGACCTTTGCAAAGGAGAGACAAACGAAAAGAGTCAGAATAAGGCAGAACACTAGAGGCCTCGCCATCGTGTGAAAAGAGCGACAATGCAGCAAGGGAGTGAATAAAGCAGGAAAAGAAGAGTGAAAAGGAACGTAGGAAAAGCATCAGTCAATTGAAACAGCAGAGTTGACATGGGCCCGTGGCCTTGGCAAGAAATGGGCAGTTCGAGTGCCGATCTATGGTCAGCGTTATTTACATAGATACAACGAAACTAACAACCAACGCATCTGCAGCTCCAAGGATCGAACGTTACAATGCTTCAGGGTGTCAAAGTTGAGTGGAGGTGGAGGCCCTGGCACAAGGACTATCCCGGCAGCATTGCTTACTTGTAACACAACTACCAACTAACACAACTCAACCAACATGAGTCAACCAACACGACTCAACCCTCCGCCCGGCTGCCTCGTGTCCTACAGCATAACAGCTCGTTATTTCCAACTACCTGATGATGTGATGTTCCACCTTTTAATCTATCTCCGGTGTTTCAAAATGAACCCTGCGCTATTATGGCCCAACAAGTGTCCACTAATGCCACTCTTTTATGTTTTTATTTCGCCATTTTGTTCTTGCTGCTTTTAGTTCCAGGTTAATAGTTTCTCACACGCATGGGTATATACCAAACCTTTCTTCTTCCTTTCCCACTCTCGCTCATTTACTCATCATCATTGCGGAGCTCGTCGCTACCATGGCTATTATCCGCAAAGGTCTTCCGCACCGAATCCCCCACCTTCTTTTACTCTCATTTGTTATTTTCTCGGTTGGTGTGCTCTCACAGACGAAATGCAGCAAGTATGACCTATGCAAGACTGGCTGCTGCAGTAAAGATGGCTTCTGCGGAACTACCGACAAGTACTGTGGCGATGGCTGTCAGAGCACATGCGATTTTCAGTTAACGTGTGATGCCGAGAGTCCATGCCGAGATGGTTCCTGCTGCAATGAGTCTGGTTTCTGCGGCTTTGGTCCAGACCGTAAGTACGGTGCTGTCACTGGCCCTGTTTCGGTTGGAAACTAACTCCCGATGTTTGTAGACTGTGCCTCTGACGTCTGCGTTGGAAACTGCTACGCCAAGAGCGAGTGTGATCCTGGATTCGGCGGACAATGGGCCAATGCCACAAATTGTCCTTTGAATGGATGCTGCTCAGACGATGGGTAAGTTCAGCTTGACATTTCCATCCTCGCCGAGACAGAAACTGACTCACCTTAGCTACTGCGGAATTAGTCAAGAGTTCTGCGGAGACAGGAAGTTCAGGAAGCCATCTTGCAGCGTCAAAGACTACCCCATCGGTAGAGTTGTGGGCTACTACGAGGGAGACGCGACGCTACGCTCTTGTAACGGGATCTCGCAAATATCCAGGCAGACATTTACACCCACATCAATTTTGCTTACGCTGGTATTGATGCCGACACTTTTCAGGTCACACCAGAGTTCAAGGATGATATAGATGTCTATCGTGAGCTATTCCGGCTCAAGAGACGCAATCGCGCTCTTAAGATTTTCATCAGCATTGGCGGCTGGCAATTCAGAGAGAGTCCGGCCAACCAAGCATTCTCGCAGATGGTTGCTTCCGAGAAGAACCAAAGGATATTTATCCGTTCCTTGATCTCTTTTATCAAGACGTACGGCTTCGACGGCGTTGATATCGACTGGAGGTACCCTGGTGTACCTCAGAGAGGAGGGAACCCTGACGACGTCAAGAACTTTGCGACGTTTTCGAAGAACTTGCAAGCAGCCCTAAGAAACAATGGACTGGGTAGCGCCTTCTCTATGACAGTGCCAGCAGTATACTCTTACCTGAGGTACTTTGATCTTAAGAGCTTGTCGGATCATGTCGATTGGTTTAACGTCATGGCGTTTGATCTCCATGGTACTCTTGAAACCCCTGAGAGCTGGGCTAATAACCAACTCAACGCCCACACCAACCTCACTGAGATTAAAGACGCCTTCGATCTGATCTGGAGAAGCAGCGTGCCTTCTGACAAAGTTGTCATGGGTTTGGCCTTTTATTCTCGAACCTTTACAGCATCTAGCAACAAGTGTGTCCGTAAAGGATGTCCGTTTGACTCTGCAGGTGAATGGCTGGGTTGCTCGAACGAGCTAGGACTGCTCAGCAATGCCGACATTGACCGAATGTACCGCCCAAAGGTCCGATTGGACAGGAAAGCCGCAGTCAAGGTCATAAGAAGCAATGGCCAGTGGATTACATACGAAGACCAAACGACGCTTCAGATCAAGGTCGACTTTGCACGTAGCCAGTGTATGGGAGGCGTCATGGTGTGGTCATTAAACCATGACACTCACAAAGGCACCTATTCACGGGCTTTACAATCCGCTATTGACCACAAGAAAAAGACCTCGTCTGTGTCATCTACCAGGACTGGCCTCATTAAACAGCTCTAATAGTATCATATTTGATACACTACACTCGGACTCCCGCCCACGGACAAACCGCGGCGGGGGGCGTCCTGGAAGTGGATGCAACCAGGTGTGCAGAAGATAGCAAGGAAGTCCATAACATGTGGAAGTCTTCCAGTTGCAGTAATCATCAAACATAGACCACTTTTATTAACTAACGAACAATCAGCCCCTGTTTGGTGGACCGATTGAAATCTGGCGAGTGCAAATCTTCGTGTGAAGTTGGTTCTGTTTAAGGCGGTTCATCTGACACAGCCTATAGCGCTCGGAGTCCTTTAATCTGTTAAGATATTATGACCGAGTTGAACATAATTGATTCCGCGAGAAGAGTTTGAAACAAGTGTCGATAGTAGGATCAAGAGCCTGACAGCGGAGACAACGACAATAACCCTAACCCTAAGAGTCAAGAAACGCCATACTTACCGACCCTCGGCAGCAGCGATTGTTGCTTAGAGACGTGGCTGCAGGGTAAATCCGTTAGATGACAAGAGTATAGTAGCAGCACTTATCTCACATGCGGGCACAAATCCTCTTCTCACTATTTGACATTACAACCCGACGTCAACAGAACTGCTAATCATCAGTCTCCTCTAATGTATCAAAGGAAAAACCCAAACGTGATATGGACAAGAAACCGAGATCTACTAGTGTACCCAGCCAACACGTGACTGATACTACCCCGCCCTTATTCCTGCTTTACCCAGAATCTGTCTATTGTACCTTAATCAACAACCTTGTATTAACTTACTCCCCTGATCATCTGCTTCATTTCAAGGTCATACAACACTGCAGCTATGGACCTCAGACGGAACTTCCAGTTCGACCCTTTTTCACCAGATAATGAACAACTGCTCAATCAAGATGGTCTTCCGGATGACATCGACTGGTCCAATCCCCTCAGCTTCCTTACAGCCATGGGAGGTCCGATGCCAGAACTGCCCTCTCCTGCAAAAGTGCGACGAGAGGCGAAGGAGAATTCACGTAGCATCTTCGCAAACTACGAGCTACTGAAACTGATTATCGAACGGCACGAGGCTACGATTCAGAAGAGGTGGACTAAGAAAACCCGGCAGCAAAGAACTCAGATTCTTCTCAAAGCCTGGCCGGCAATGCCCGCCTCCCACCGCCCAGATTTCGAGGCCTTTCGCAAAGAGTCCAAAGAGCAACGAGAAAGAGGCACCAGGTATAAAGACCACTTTATGTGGCCGTATATCAACCAAGAGGATCTGTCACAGCCCAAACTCATGCTGCTGTTGCTTAATGCTAGAGGGCGCCATCCGCCTTCGGCATTCGCTGCCGCCGATAATAGCGCGATGCATTTAGGTCTTGTGACAAAGGCATTACTTCCCGTCTTTCTCAACGAGCACACCATGGTGCTGCATGGAGCAACTACAGCTGACAAGTACGGAGAACTGTTGGAATGGGACTCTCATCCAGATGCTTTTGAGTGGATGCACACCCGAAAGCAATTTCTTCCTGGCGAGGGACTCCTGATTCTGCAGGCTCAGGCACGCTTGATGACATTTCTTGTCGACTGTTGCCATGAAGTACTTCACGAAATCCCGAAGGACGCCATATTCAGTGACGCATTTACCGTCCAGCCCGAGCCGAGTCTGAAAACCGATAATGACGCTTCCATCTTTGCGTCAATGGCAGTGATGGCTGCAGAAGCGCCTTATAGGCTGCCGGCAAGACTTGATATCGGGCAACTTGAGGCGCTTCTAGAGGCCAAGATGTCGGCTGCAGAAGACCACGTGTGGTCACTTCGTGAAGATCCGGCGTACTTTGCTCATCAGTTCCTGGAGACCAATGATCATCGACAAGAGATGTTGAAGGACACCGGAGGACGCCCACATCCCGTAACAAACAGGTTACGGGAGAATACTCTATGGACCCGAGTCATATTCGATGTAATTACAGACGCCTACATCAGCCTCGAATCTTTCACTGAGCTTCACCGGCAAGCTCGAAAACTACGCACGCTGCAAAAGAAGTACGCTGCAGAGATACTGCCAACCAAAGACTTGCCCGAAGAGTATCTCGTTGCCCTACTCCGGTTCAAGTACTTTCTTGAACAAACAGCGAAGGGGCCATTGGAGAAACTCAAGATGGTCGTGGTTGCCTCGCCACCAATGCGCAAGTTTTTTGCCCGCGATCCTCCGGTTGATGTCAATTCGACAAAGATGATGATAAGATCTCGAGCGGGAGTCAAGATGAACAAAGTAGAGGAGCAGCTGATTTGGCTTTTACGCACTCTGTGGGAAGATGACTATGGTCTTTTCCTCGTCGGCTTGTGTTCCATGGTTGACGAGTTGGAGCGCCTACTGCAGTCAGATCCGCAGGCGGATGCCCTGATATCGGCTCACGTGGTCAAGATCATCGGTGATCTATCTATTGTGGTGCAATGTATGAAGCAACTCGAACTTTACCAGCCCTGGGCCCAGCAGTTTGAGATGGCTTCAGCGGACCGGGTTGACGATTTCAAGAAGGAATACACTGAGCTAGGCAGGCCGTGGTCACAACTTCGTGCCGCTTTCGCGGAAAAGCGTCTGGACAGTGCCGCCAAACTCGCTGAACCTTCCGGTGGGAAGTTCACCTATCCATTTGGTAAACGTAGGACTAAAGATACGGTGGATGCTTTGCGGCGAGCGGAGTCGAACTTGGATATATTCTGGGCCAAGGTCGACGACGTTACCAAGGCAAGGGCACCAAACTTCGTTGACACAGCTTTGTACCGCCTTCTTTCTCAGCCGCGTATATTGCGAAGAACCGCAGAATGGATCGAGCCAACGCCAGCGAACAACAAAGCTGAGCCCGTTTCTGACTCCGATCTCGACGCACTCAACCGACCACTTTCAAATTTGTTCTTGGACTACACAACCAACACAACTCGGGGGCTTGCTACTCTCGAACCCCAACCAAAGATCAAGACCAAGACAAAGGGTGCACCATCCACGACCTTGAACAACCCTTCCACACCGCCTGACAACTTGGGTTCCGAGGTCAGTGATTCGCAGCCAAAATTTTCAGTTGATGCCCGAGCCCTCAAAGTTTTCCGCACTTTGTTCTTTAACCCCGAAATCACATCAACACCTGGTTCAATCCCTTGGAATGACTTCCTTCACGCAATGGCTTCCACAGGTTTCCAAATCGAGAAACTATATGGCTCTGTGTGGCAGTTCTCCCCTACCATGCTGGATGTTGAAAGAGGAATTCATTTTCATGAGCCTCATCCAAAAGGCAAAATTCCTTTCGAGATTGCCAGGCGACATGGACGAAGACTGACACGGGCCTATGGCTGGTTTGGAGGAATGTTTGTATTGAGAGAAAAGTAACCAAAGTGTAAAGAAAATCGAATGTCCTGGGTTTGAGACTATCATAGTAAATGTACCGGCTCATGATAGACGTTCCATTATGACACACTACCTTACCGTTGATGAAATCGCAGTATTACCTACTGTAACCGTTGTGGGCGACTTTCGGGAATAGAACGGGATAGAACGACTCGCTCAATAACGTTGAGCTTTCAATAAGAATATTATGACGCATCAACAACGCTCATTGAGCTCCTGGTTGATTCAGCTACAGGGCCTGACGTGCAACAGGCAATTCAGGCTAAAGGAAAAGCAAGACGCTGTCGCCCATCACATCGATTTCTTCTGCCATCTGTCCACTTCCAATAACTGGCCGTGGATAGAAATGTTCTTACAACATCAGCAACTGACATATCGTAAGTGGATTTGGAGAAGAATGTCTTGGTCCAGGTGTCTGCAGCTTACAGCGTGTTTTAATTCCCGAGCGTATAACTAAGTAACGTATATGATAAGCATGCGTCGCATGCAA